>JANRGW010042791.1:0-14378 GCA_024733675.1 Psilopsiagon aymara | reverse complement strand
TCAGAAAGTCCTTGGCCAGACCAAACATCACTAAGCCATAACTAAAAACATTGGTGTTATCAGTGCTGTTCCCAGCCAGAAAGTCAAAAACACAGCACTGCACCAGCTACCGAGAAGGAGAAAAATGACTGCTACTGCTGAACCCATGACATATAGTTATGTGCTATATAGTGGACCAAGGAAATCAAATCACAGTTACCAGTGCTAATATAGAGTCTTTATGACAAGTCATGGAAATTTCAGCTTTACTCCTGAGTTGCTAAGTTAGCGCAATGCCTGGCTTCTTGCATATGTTCTCTCTGAGCAAAAAGAATGCATCAAGTTGGATTGCAGTGATTTCCAGAGCTCTTTTTTTCCCCAGGTAAAATTGTAAATATTAATTTTTCAGGTTTTTCAAAGACATTTATAGCAGGAAAATGTTGGCATCAACACTGGAGGAATTTATGCCTTCACTCTGAACTCTGGTGACTTGCAAACAACTGTTTACTAATGTATATAGTTCAGTTAGACGTAAATGCATTCATATGTATTGAAATTTGGTCTTAGGGGATATTGTTAGAAAAACACTTTGCCTGTACCAGATGGATAATTTCTGTGAAGCAAACTCAATCCTAAAGTAATAAAATTACTATGCATATTCATTTTTAGAAAAAGTTAATTTTATTCCTAAACCTAAGGCCGGATGCCCACAATAGAAGAACATGCAAAGGGCAGTGAACACTGGGACAAAGCTGAAATGCAGTCTGGGCAATGGGGTATTTTATTAAATATCTGAGTCTGTTGTTAAGAATTCTCAAATGTTGGGGACTTGCTCTGAAGGAATGGGCATAGGATGATAAAAACCAAAACTCCAAAGTTGATCTCCTTAGCATAGGCACCTGCCATGCTAAGTACTGCTAAAAGTATTGCATAGGAGACTTTAAGTAGGTTACTGTAATGGCAATGTTATGAAAGGCTTTGTTTTCTGTGGGAATATGCTGTTGCATAACTGGACTATGGAAATTAGGGATCTTTTAAAATTGAAAATAATGATCCCAGACTTTCTGAATGAGTATAACCCTTCTCCATTTTAATTTCTCCAAAATTATTTTTATTGAAATTAAAAGGAAAAAATGCAAATCAAACACATATATTTGATGTTTCTTTGTTCCTAGCAAATCTCAGAACAATTAAGCTACTTTTCAGTATCTTAGTTCAATTGCTAAAGCATTTTAAATGTGATACATAGATTATTTTAAAGGATGTATGAAGCTGTGTAAAATAATCTTCTTTAGTTACTTGAGAAGTTTTACCAGTTAGTATAAAGTGGCGTTATTAAGTTCACCATGGAAGAGATGTGCCTATGGACCTTACTCTGCAAAGACTTAATGCTTGTGCTTATAGGTAATAGTCCATGGGGCTACCTTGCAGAAACTGAGATTATAATGCATTTTTAAAAGATAGCAGAAAAAATAAGACCTACAGTTTGCAAATATTTTTCCCATGCTTAATATATGTATTATAACAGAGGTGTTATGGACAAGAGTCAAACTTTACTATTAATACAGCTCAAAGCCTAATCCAAAATTTCAGATATAACAAACAGCAGCATTCACAGAAGAGGAAAAAAGTTAGACCAAGGTTCACTCTAAAATTCCATATTTTCTATTTTTGTCTGCTGAATTTTCATGGCTCAAAAGCATCTTATGAAAAATATAATGCAAACCTTTCAATATAAACAAAAAAAGCAGAATAATTCCTCTCCCACAGAAACATTTTCAAGAAGGTCCAATTTGGAATTATTTTTGCATCTTCACAAAATGTCTTTTTGCACCTGAATACTACACATAAACCCAGTTTCCCTGTGTTTTAAGATACCTGTTTTATTGAATAGGCCTTTCTAGATTTCCATAAATATGTTTAAGTCCATTGTCTGCTGGGTAAAATGAATTCACTAAGAACAGGCAGTGGGAAAGGTCTTCATAGAAGAGCTTATGCACCTATAAGGAATGTATTTAGCACTCAGTTACATCAACCTTACTTTAAAAAAAAAAAAAAAAAATCAGTAACAACTTTTTAAACTCAATTTAACCTTGTTCTTGATATGTTTTTTGTTCAGAAGTTTCTGGAGTATTTTCATGTTTCCACTATGTTTCTAGAATTTTATTTCAGTTTTTCATTTTCCTAAATTTGTGTTAATGTTTTTATTCAAATTCATTCTCATATGTTTCTTTTTGAATTAATTCAAAATATCTGATTGCATCCGACTGTAGTTATTTCAGGGACAAAAATTGAAATTCCACGTTAGAAGTAAAAAAAGACTGCTTGTACTATGCATATTACTGTTTCTTTTCTCAAAGGATCATTCATATAGCTATTATATATAGAACAAAAAAACCATATTTCAACATATTCTGTAAGTATAATTTTAATTAGTGAGATCTGAAATATAATTCATGTTCCAGGTGTTAAAGAACAGAACAGTTGAGTTGCATTTCTTCTTGATAATTTTGATCTGAATGCTAGGTTCATTCAGGATTTTGTTTTAGAGTATGTATTAGAAATCCAAAGTGAATGTGGCCAGTGCCTTCTGTCTTGTATTGTTCTTTTCTGAATACTGAAGGAATGCATAGAATGCTATCTTACCTGAATGATTACATTCTCTTTTTCTCTAACTCTTCATTGCTATTACTATAGTGATCTACTCTATAAGATCATCTTATTTCTTGCAGATGAATGATGCTATGGGATTTGAATTGCCATGGGTGTATTTTGTCAGTCTCGTCATCTTTGGGTCATTTTTCGTACTAAATCTTGTTCTTGGTGTATTGAGCGGGTAAGCATACACCTTTTTCATCATGAAGGCAGAGTCCTGAATTCAGTTGCCATGAACACACAGGTTATCTTATGCAGGTGAGACTTCAGTTATGATGACATCTTTTAATAAGCCTCTATTTCTTCCTCCTCTGATTAGAACAGAAACGATTTTCTGTAGCTATCATATAATTCATATACAAATACCAAAATTGGAGTTTAGACATATGAGTATATATTCATGTCCATAGTTGTGGCCAGATGATAATAATTCTTCTGAAATTTTTTAAATGTTATTTCACTTAATCTTCTAAGGCATCACATCTACAAATAATTTGGGTAAGTAAAACAATTAAACAAATGTTCATTGATAATTTTTTTGAGACCTGAGTAAGCCTTAAACTTTGCCTTGAAACCTACGTGATCTGGCAGCTGCAAAAAGGGCTCTGCTGTTTAATGAATGACTGAATCATAACTTATTTCCTTACATTTTACAGGTAAATGATGCAATAGGATGTGAATGGCCATGGATCTATTTTGTTAGTCTTATCATCCTTGGCTCATTTTTCGTACTTAACCTGGTTCTTGGTGTACTTAGTGGGTAAGCAGTTGAGTTAACGTTGTGTATGCTGCTGCTACTTGTAAGATGGCCTCTGCATTTACTCAAGCTTCTCAGTGCTGGCTTTTTTTGCATGCACTTAAGATTCTTATGTCATCCTACCAGTGTTTGCTCTTTTGACTGAACTGTGTGATTCTAGTGCCTGTATCTGTCTGACATCATGTTCACCATGCTTGCCAAAAATATTCATTAAATGAGGCAGTAATCTCCTTATTCTGTAATATTCTACCAGGGAGAAATATTTTTTAGCATCCCAAGGGGGGATATACCTATGCAAACCTTCTCCACTATAGTTACAGACAAGTTTACTTTGAAAGCCTAACTTTTGCTTTTGTTCAAATAGCCATAAAGTAATTGAAGTGGGTTTGGTGTTTACCAATCACATTGCATAATATTTTTAATGGGTGCTTCAGCATCTGTCTTATAGAAGGAATATGATGGGGTTACCTTTACACAGTATTTAGGGTTTCCTGAATTGTGGAGTTGTGTACTGCCGTGACAACCTGCACCAACAAGCTGATATATTTATCAATAATCAAGTATCAATTATATATTTGTCAGTGGGAGGTTGTCACCGCTTTTTTGTTGGTTAGTATATGCCAGACTCCAGCCTAGAACAAGTGTCAGTGATAGCTGTGTAATGTGGTTTAAACTTTAGTTGATGGTAACAGTTGCAAGGTTTTCATCTTACAAAGAAGGTAACCTTACAGTGACAAATTACAACTCCACTACTTTTGCCATATCCTGATTTCTACCAAACTTGAGAGTGGGAAATTTGAGTTTGTGGTAAAGGTAATTTCTGGTAAATAAAAGAAACTGCTATCATTTGTATACCTAAAAATAATTACTATCATTGTAATTATTAGCTTTTAGTTATGTACCATTGTTCTGGCAAACTTAGGTGAGTTTTGCCATCTTTATTAGCCAACAGAGAAGTTCCCTTGCATAGAAGGTAGCCTGACACTGTAGTTACTGGTGTCATAAGACTGCTGGTTGTGTGTGCAGCCCTATTCATGGCTTTGACACAGTACATAAGATTTGAGAGGAATACTAATGCATTATTAATAACTATATTCCAAGAGTGCTCTTATCTGATGAGTGGTTTTACACTTTTTTAAAATCATAAGTCATTTATCTGTGGTAGATTACTGTTACACCCAGCAAACTAGCGAAAGCATGTTTCTACCTTGCCATCAGAATTGCTTTACAAAGCAGATGTTTGAAAGCATAGAGGGAGTACTAAAAACACATTGGCGATTTCTAAATTTAATTTCTTCCTTCCAAGACCTACCCTTTGAAGTCTGATGTATACAGTTGGCTCTGTTTTAGCCAGGAATAAATGTGTAAACTATTGCAAAACTAGTGCCTAGCTTTGATGTCAGCCACACTGGACAAACGTAAGAGGAAGGATAGATACGTGAGGGTAGTTGCAGTGGCATTTAGTTCTTCTTTTGATACTGTTATCTAACGTTGCTCTGTGACTAGACTTCCAATGGGAGTCATTAGAGAATTAGATTTTCACAGCTCCTTTCCCTGGCCCTTAAGGAGTTCGCAAGCAGCAATTAGTTTTCTTCCTGTTGTGTGAAGGTTTCCTGTGGTAACGGTTAACTTGAATATTCCCCTTTTGTTTTTAAAAATAAGTTGTGGGGAAAGTAATGCCAGATTTGGTGTTTTGTTGCACATGTTCACTTCTTCTACTGAATCCTTGGAAATTTAGCGAGATCCTCACAGCTAAGGTTTACATTTGACTTAGCACATTTAAAATACTTTATAAGGTTTGCAACATTATCATATGTACGATATTTGTTGGAATATGGAGTTGTTTAGTTCTTTCTGCATTACAAGGAAGAGGTGTCCCTCTTGTCAGCAGCTGAGAAATCACCACTGATTTCTAGGTGTTGCTTAATGCGTAGAGGCCTAATGATCTTCAGGACCATTGCTGGCTTGCCTTCAATTTCCACCAAATAGAAGTGACAGTGCTGAATGTGATGTGAACTCTCCTTCAATTCCTAAAGTTGTTAATTCCTAAAGTTATTTCTGCCATAGTGGCATCTAACTGTAGTGCCACTTGAGCGCTCAGGGTGCTTGATGAGTTGTTTGAATCCATGTTTGGCCTAAATTCACAGAAGAGCCTTCCTAACACTCCAGTTTTTTGATTTCTGTGCTGAAGAAAGTTATATCAGTGAACTGAGATATGTGATATATAAATATCACCAATGATTGACATTGAAAGTGTAAAGAGAAAGGAAAAGAGAGTGTGCCTAAAATATACCTATCATACCAAACTAATCATTGGTGTGTAAGTGAGGAAAATGTCCTGGCATACTTGTTCAAAACTCTGACAAGGGCCAGTGTGGATTACTGTTACACTGATTTATTTTCATCATTAAATGCCATTTGTATATAAATAATAAACATTTCCCACATACCTTATATTTAGACCTGTGCGTCTGAATTTTACCGGTAAAAATCATGTACTAGTAAAATCCCATGAATATGTTTGCATTCCTTAGTAGACAGCTAATATTTTTCATCCTGAGGCAGGCGTTGAGTATGTAATATGCATTCTTTGTTTTTTATTAAGAGCTACTAGCTTTTACATTTTATGCTCTTCAAACTATAGCATGAAACTTGTTTTAAGATAAATCTACGAGAACAAAGTTAAATTTTACTAAACCAATCAAACTTCAAGAATGCAAAAAATTATGCCAACTGACTTAAAAAGCATGGCTTTGCATACAGATTTTGAAGTGGAATCTGAATGCCTAATACACCTTTCCTGTATGAAAGTATTACTTCCTGTAATATCAAGTTATGCCATGTACATTTAAATCTGTCTGCTGTTTTGATCTGTTTGTGGTTTTAAAATAGTCGTTCTCTTTGCACTCTTTTGTTACTCTGTGACCATCTGCCCCTTCATATTTCTGTAATGCCTTTTGTGCACTGCATGTTTGATGTATTTAGATACTGTATAAATGAAAGAGAATGATGATTTGGGAGATGTTTTGTTTTACATCTAGCTGTTTCTGAAGGTGAGTATTTCTTGGTGATCTGTGTCAGTTTTGCCTGCTGAAGGTGATATTCTGAAAAATACAGTTCATGTTTTCAACAGGAGATGTATAAAGTAGTAGAAATAATGTGTGTGTGTAATCTGCATGTGGGAGATATTTTGATTTCTGCATGGGAGCTGACTGTGGAGATTTATTTCTAAATATTCCCCTGAATAGCAAGGATGGAGAGAATTCATAGGCTTGAGGTAATTCAGCTTTTTATAAATACTTTTTTACCTGTACTAGACACTAGTATTATTCACATTATTCTCAAAGGGAATTCTCAGCTGAAAAACTATTGCAGTTTGCAGAAGTCTACAGAAAAAGGCATTCTGGAGAAAGACTCCAGGTCAGGTTTTAGAAATGACTCCAGGTCCAGCTCAGGTCCTAGTGACTTCAAAGGAATTATGGAGCCAGCTTTAAAAAAGACACCAGAGATGGTTGCAGTTCCAGCAGTGACCTATACAAATTGTCAGCCACAGGGAAGCTCTCCAGCAATTGGCTCCAGAATCAGCACTAGAAAGGGATTGTGAGACAAACACCTCTATATCAGCTCTAGTAAAGGCCTCTCCAAGGGGCTTCAGAAAGGGCCATGGGAAAGGGCTCCAAAACGTGCTCTAAATCTGTCTCCGAGAATTGGCTGGGCAACTGAACCTAGATTTAGCTCTGAAAAATACCTTAAGAAATGGCCAAGTCCCACTTTGGGAATGGGTGCTAAATTGGCTTAAGATCCATTTCTGGGAAGTGCTTTAGAGATGGCTTTAGAGCCAGCTGTAGATATAGCTCTAAAAAATGGCTCTAGTGATGACTCTTGGTTCAGCTTCAGCACAGGGCTCTGAAGAAGGCTTTAGCTCTGGCTTAGGAACAGATTTGGGAAACAGCTCCTCTCTAAACATATTAGGAAAAAAGGCTCTGGATCCAGCTCTGGAAATGTGTTTGGAAGTGTGGTTCAAAACATCTGCTGATTGGTAATTTCTTTCAGGGTAGTGTATTTCCTAGGAATCTAGCTGGTTACCTAGAAATGTCAGCTGATCTTTCACAGTAAGACAATATTTTCTGATTCTTTCAGTATTTGGAAATACAGAGCAAAATACTTGCAGGTATGGAAAGCTGCAGTAGATGTATTCAGATATTTTTGCAATGTCATTATCTTGGCCTGGTTTGCACTTGGCTCATTCGCATTACAAATTTAAAGCTGTATGTGGCTCTGAATAATTGTCTTAGTTCCATAAATGGCAGGGAGATCATGACATGGTCACACTGTATTTTGGTGTCTGTGTCTTTGAGGCAGCAGCAGAGAGTGTGTTCAGTCTGTTGGAGATCACAGGGCAACTTTTTTTCCTTTGTAAAAATTCCTTTGGTATGGTGCAAGGATTAGGCATTACATCTTTGGGGCAGTTTCACACTTGATGGAATGGCACAGAAGTTGCCACTGGGGAGCTGCCCAGCAGTTCTAGCTCTGTGAAAGGTGGTAGGCAACTTCAGGAGCCTGCTTCTACCTGTAGCTTTGGCTACACACAGTTTGAGTTAACAGCATAAACTGCTCTTGTGTTCTCTGAAGTCATGAAATACTAGGCGCGGAAATTGGGGCCTGAGGACTGGTGTCCTCCAAATATTCCAGAATAAAAGACCAGAGTGTATCACGACAATTGGTGCAAGAGACAGTGAGCTGAAACCAGAAATTTAAGTTAGAAATTATAAAGATAAGTTTATTAGACAGTTAACAAATGAAACTAAACCTGAGGAAAGGGAATGGAGAGATACTTATCCTTTTAAAGAACTTTTAATGTTTATTGAAAATTAAAATAAATATGCCAGTAATTCAGCATTTATTAAACTGTTTTACAGCAAACAGAGAAAATAATAAATTACGAAATCTCATAACTTACAGATCAAGAGGCATGGCTTTTAAAGCTGTACTATAATCTATTCCTGAAGATAGTCCTTATCATTAGAGGATGGTTTCTGCTGATGGCATTTTCTGCTCAAGGCATTAGTATTTCTTTTGGTAGCCATGGGAACAAATAAGACCTTTCAAACACACTTTAATAAATCTCTGTAAGTTGAATTTATTGCCTTGCTAAAGGACACCAAAGCATAAGCTCTGACATGTCCTTATGTACATCCTCCTACATGGAAGTCTTGCAGGTTACAAAGAGAATGTAATTTTTTCATTTTTCCCCACAGTATTATTTGCAATATATGTACATAATTCTAAAAGCTAAGGGTATATGTAGTCATCCATTCTAGTCTCATGGCGGTATCTCTCAATTAATGTAATATAAAATATAGTGGCATGGATAAGCCATACACCTAAGACTGTTTTTTATGGTATATATGGAAAAATAAAACCCACAGAAAAAGACATTTGAATAATGATGCATGGAATAGAAAGTTAGTAGTGAGCTGCCATCCATAGTCTTTCAGCAAAAGGGAAATGAACTGGTTTTGACAGTGTTCCTTTTCACAGCAGAGGGAAGACTTAGTAAAAAAAAAAAGTTATGGATAAAAATGTAACTCACATAAACAGAATATACATTTAAAATGAGGAGAAGCACTTGAGCTCTAGGTCTCGGTAGGTTATGAGCTAAAGGAGGTTCTTTTGATTGCTGCATGGCTGGTAAAAACAGAACTCAAACATAAATACATACAAACCAAGGAAATACTATCTTTGATTGATCAATCATATATACTAATCATAAAAAATCAGCAGGTACTGATGTCTACAGCAGTAACTCACATCAACTGCTTTAGACAGAGTCCACTGAAGTCAATGAGAGTACTTCAGTACTCTTGAATAAGAGCTTGAAAGGAACTGATTTTATTTCAGTCATTTGAACTTATCACACGAAGACTTCTTAGGGATTAGTCCTGTGAGATGATTCCTGTCAGGTAACAAATCCCATCAGTTTCAAAAAAAAGACAAAAATGTGTTGACCACATGTCACACTGGTAGGGTACACACTATGATGGTGGGGTAAACACGCTCTAGGTTATGATCCTATGCTCAATACTTCCAGTTCTTCCTCTAAGAAATCTGATGTGTCCTGAGCCAAACAGATCTCTGCTCAGTACAGAAGGAGCACATCTTAATATGCAGATATAATAGACTGAAATATCAGATCTCAGTTTTGTTGCTCTATCACGTTGATCCTTATCTTGCTGTTCCCACAGATGATCCTGTTGTGCTTATTGGCACTCTGGCACAATAATGCTGTACAGGACCTCTGCTATACAGAGGTTGTGCTGGAGCCTTTCAAGGCACATTTTGTCAGTTGCTAGTGAACTATATGGAAGTAACTGTGTAGGTAATATCATTTTGCATTCCTTCATCAAGAACCCAGTGCTCCTTGCTCAAGGAAAATTCCTGTTAGGACTTTTTTTGTGCTGCAAAAATAATTCTCCAGTGTTCAGCCTATGAGCTTTTATCATTTTAAAAGAAGGGGTAACACTGAGGTATACAAATCTCCAGTAATTAAAGATACGATGTTACTTAACCTTTTTTATGTCTCTCTACATCTGTTACACATTACACCCATCTGTGAGCTGTTGTCCATGCTTATCTGTATGGTTTAAGCAGTTTGAGTTCTCTGATTCTGCTAATTTGTTGGTTGGTATGGTTACTGGAGTGTGAAACCTCTTCTTTGAGTCTGGTGGCCCACACTGTACTCCTGTGAGTACATTTTTGTTATTATGTGACTGTTCTCTGTGAATAAATGTGTGTCTAGGATGTCTGGGTGACAGTTCTACATATAGCATTTGCATAACACTTTCCACGTACCAGACCCTGTGTGCAGTAAGTTACAAGCTGCAGTAGATGAATTCTCTCTCACTGTTTTTGCAGCAGCACAAAAAGGTGGTAATATGGACAATGAAGAATTAGGGTCCTGATTTATATTTAGATGTCTAAGGCAACTGTTTATTTCCTATCATCAATGCCTAATGATGCACAGAAGATAGAGGAAGTCATTTTGCTGCCCCCTTACAAAGTGTCCAGCCTTTGGCATGGAAGAACTTTGAGCTGATGGGAGGCCAGTATAGGTGTCTACTTAGTTATTATGTCTATGAATTACAGAGAGAAGAAAGAGTATACCAACTAAATTTAAGAAAACTTGGATTTTTGGTTAATATGACTCTTCCTCAAGTTAAGGTGTGAGAACCAAGGATTTGTAACTGAGTCCAGGTAACACTCTCTGCTGCCAGCTCTGTCCTGTTGCATTGAGCTATTCCCAGCTGATGCATGCCAGCAGGAGTTATTTCACTGTCTTGGAGAAAAAAGGTCTGGCATGGAAACGATTGCCTTAGTCTATTGAAGCAAGAACTCAAAACCAGAATTTTATATGCTTCTGCCTCAACAGCCATTGATGATGATGGTCTTGTGCCTAAACAGAGAACTGAGATCATCTTTCTTCAAGGAGAAAAGGAATTTTTGGACAATAGACCTAAAACTTGCATGTTATATAGTAGCTTAGTTATCACTAAAAATGAGTTAGATTATGTAGGTGAGTCTCCATATAGTGCTTTATTTTGCAAGTGATGTCTCCTTTCTGCTGCAGGTGCAGTTGACTGAGTTATTTACACTGTGGCTGCAATTTGAAGCTTTACTTAGTTTACAGGATATTGTCATATTCTGTGATTTTTATTCATACTTAACTAGATCCAAATTTTTCTGGCTAGGGCTGGGTCATCTGATTTTTTTGCATTTGCAGTGAAATAAAAACTTGAATTTTCTCCGTCTAAGTAGCAATAGACTGTTTTGAAGAAAAGATATTTTTGATCACAAACGAGTAATTAATTATACAATGTGCTGTTATACAAGTTGTGCAGGTCTCCTTTATAATATTCTTCAGAAGCAGAGATTTGCAAAAAGCTCCTTCTAGCCCTTCTAGCCTGAAGTCTTGATTTTGAAGCATATTATTCATTGAAACATAGGACAGTAGCAAGCTTTCTTTTTCTAGTTATTGAAATTAGGACAAAGTATGTTCATTGAGTCCTATGCTTTATGAAAACGACTTAAATCTGTGTTATTTTCAAATGGAAGTTTTAAGGGAATATGCCTGATTTTCATTTCACAAATGCTTGTGTCAAATCAGAGTAGCTCCTCAGGATTTGTCAGTTTGCAGCTTGGGTCTAGGCTGGCTTAAATCACATTTAGTGGAGAGACCCTTACAAATGCTAGCACAGTCACAACAGCCCTTTGAATACAATTTTTGTCATTTTAGTTAATAAACTACTCCCCCCTTCCCCAATGCGTTCTTTCAAATGCCAGATCCAGGTCATTTTATCAAGCCAGAAAGAAATACATATTTTGAAGTTTGCTCTTAGCACAGATATTTGTGTGATCAGACATTTACAGAGCTTAAGTCCTCTTACCACAATTTATGTGCCGCTTCCTAAGCCTGTCAAATTCATAGGCTCCTGGGCTGAATTCTGGGTTGATGACAGTTAGGGAGGCCAGTTCAGGCCACTAGTCTAACCATGTCATACCTGTGCTGCTTACATATAATCATAGAATAGTTAGGGTTGGAAAGGACCTTAAGATCATCTAGTTCCAACCCCCCTGCTTTCTGCCCTGCACCAAGCCATAGCTGTGAAATGCTGCGCAAGCAGCTGTCTTGTTCCTCTTTCCAGGTGATGCGCTCATGTCTGCATATCTTTTGTCTAAATATTCAAATATCTTGTCATCTAAATGTCTTTGTCAGAAGCTTTAAGGAGGCAATATCTCTCCCTCAACTCACCCCATCACCTTTTTAAAATAACTTCCTATTTCTTGTTGGAAAAATAATAATAAAAAACCAAAGCTTTTGTTCTGCTAACAAGAAATCCATTACATTCCAATTCCACTTAATTCTATTTTCTCAGTCATGGTATTTCAGCAAAAGAAACACATACCTATGTATGTCTGAGGGCTGTCACTTCATTATGACTGGGTTAGAAAAAAAAGCTATTGGGCCATATTCTTCTTCCACCTAAAGAAAATTCAGCCTTCTCAGGTTCTTACAGTCAAGTTTTACAAAGAAAAGTAAAAATCTTAAATATCATGGATCTTTCCCCTACAGATAAATTGCAGCAGCATTTAACAAAATGGTATCTAACTTGAATGCTGGATTGAAGGTCATAGTTATCTGTGTATATAAAAACCTGTGTTTAATTCTTTGCATGCCACCATTTTAATGTGCTCAAAGTTAAAAGGTGCTTCTGTCATGGGTGAGGTGCTGTGGAAAGTATCAGCCTTGCCAGCTGTTGCATTTTTAAAAGACCTTTCTTTCACTTCACTCCATATAACAGCAGGTTTCATTTTACTTTAGCCCCACACATCACTTATCCTTCACCCTAATGAAAAACACCCAAAGGACTTAAATGAACAAATCATGAATACTTAGTAAAAGCCAGCAAAGCTTGCTACTTCTGATTTCCCACTCTACCATGGTAGCTGTCTTTTCAGAGATGCTGCCTATGGAATAAGAGTCATAAGTATGTTGCCTCAATCAGATGTGAAGGACAGTCTCTTCTTTCTGTGGGAAGCTTAAACCCAATATTCCATAAATGAAACAATTTTTGCAGGCTTGTAACCTCTGTTTCATTAGCATTTTTGTGAAGATATGGCCTTTTGCGGGACCTTGTCCTTCATGCTAAGTGAAGGGTAGAAAATGCAAAACAACACTGGCATTCGTTATTGCAGTGCCGTCAGATGAACCAGGGTTATGTTCACGTGTCAAACTGAATTTTTGTTGAATGAAGTCCTTAGTTGTAAAACATGTAGTGCCTGCCTCTTAGCTTTTGCAAAAGAAAGCTTTTTAGCTTCTGCAGCATAACATTAAAAATAAAACAATGAAGAACCCAAAATCTGTATGATTACATGTAAAGAGCTTAACTTTTAGATTTACTAATGTCAAAGCAGAAATTTATTTATTAGAAGATGTTTAAAGACTTCAAATAAAAGAATAGAAATAAAAAAGCTTGGAGATATTATATCTTTGCAATTCCAAAACAGTAATGTCTGTCACCAAACTGAAACACTATATTGAAAAGTTGAGACTCTGCTCTGTATTTTGTTAGCAGGCCAACTCATGTTAATAGTTGTGTTCAAGTTGTTAAAGCATTTTTCACATCTCACACTGATTTCCTAATATTTTTCCTCTTGCAAAAGGATACTGTTGAGCGCTTTATTAAATTTCCCCTTGAGTGGGAATATTTTTCAGGTGAAAGTTCACAAAAAAATAAAGGGTTGCAAATTCATAGTAAATGCAATTAAAATAGCCATTCTTTAGGTTAATTTAAAGATTAACAGGTTAATCACAACAAGCTTAGATTTGAATGCTGAACTGGTGCACAGTTACAATACAGTTCCAAAAGGTGCTTGCCTACCCATAATTGGATAAATTGGACAATGTTTGATCCTTCTAGTGAAGTTACACATATGGAGCTATATATCACATCATATCTGTACCAATGTTGGTCACCATGTGAAATGAGCTGGTGCAAGAATTTACTTGATAATTGTGTTTCAATTATCATTATCATTAAGGAATCATAGATTGATGGGTCAATTCAGGTTGGAAGAGACTTCAATAGGCCATTTTTGTCAACCTCTTTCTCCAAGAGCATGACTTAATTATTTTAATTGTCATTCCATGATGATTTCAGCATTGTCTCAAATAATGAACTGGACAGACTGTAAAACAAAATCATAGAATAGTTAGGGTTGGAAAGAAACTTAAGATCATCCAGTTCCAACCCCCCTGACATGGGCAGGGACACCTCCCACTAAACCATGCCATCAAGGCTCTGTCCAACCTGGCCTTGAACACCACCAGGGATGGAGCATTCACAACTTCCCTGGCCAGCCCATTCCAGTGCCTCACCACCCTTACAGTAAAGAACTTCTTCCTCATATCCAATCTAAACTTCCCCTG
>JANRGW010042787.1:0-19467 GCA_024733675.1 Psilopsiagon aymara | reverse complement strand
CAGAGATGGAGCATTCACAACTTCCCTGGGCAACCCATTCCAGTGCCTCACCACCCTTACAGTAAAGAACTTCCTCATTATATCCAATCTAAACTTCCCCTGTTTAAGTTTGAACCCGTTACCCCTGGTCCTGTCACTACAGTCTCTAAAGAGGAATCCCTCCCCAGTATCCTTATAGGCCCCCTTCAGATACTGGAAAGCTGCTGTGAGGTCTCCACACAGCCTTCTGTTCTCCAGGCTGATAGCCGCACCTTTCTCATCCTGTCTTCATACAGGAGGTGCTCCGGTCCCCTCATCATCCTCGTGGCCCTCCTCTGGAATTGTTCTAGCAGTTCCATGTCCTTTTTGTGTTGAGGACACCAGAATCGTACACAATACTCCCAGTTAGGGCTCATGAGAACAGAGTAGAGGGGCAGGATCACCTCCTTCAACCTGCTGGTCACACATCAAAGCAGCCCAGGATACGGTTGGCTTTCCGGACTGCAAGCGCTCACTGAAGTCAGCTCATGATAAGTTTCTCATTGATCAGCACCCCCAAGTTCTTTCCTTTTTTCTTGATCTCATTAAGTACTCTGACATGTATATATCCCCAAGTACAACTGGATTTATGGATATATATGCAAAACAAGACATTTCTATGTATATTTGTGTTTATTGACTATACCATGGGGTATCTATGGTTTCTTGAAAAGGTGTTTGTACCTGTTGTCTGTCTTTGGCATGGAAGCACTTCATTTTTGTGGGTTTGTAGGGTGAATAATAATCCTTTCACTCCTTGGACTGATAGGAAAAAGGGTATGAGAGGTGCAGCACAGCTGAAGTGTGCTGATTCTTACCAGACTTAAAGGAGTTGGACTTGTCACGTCAGTATCATCTCTCTTGTTTGTATTTTTTTTTCTTTCTTTTCCTCCTTTTATTTTGTTGCTTACTGTTAGTATTGGAAACATGTTGAGATAACTAGGAAGAACTTTTTTGGGGGGGGTTTATACCTTTAAAAGGATGAAGATACTGTTCCTAATTTGCCCCTTTACTGTTACAGTCAAGACCACCAAAATGCCTGAAATTTAATATCTATGGAGTATCATGCTTATATGTTTTTGTACCTCTGCTGCCTCTGGAGCTGGGTTAGATGGGATGGAAGTAAGAGGGGCTATTTCTGGACTGTAGCAATTGTATCCAGCTTAATATTTTTTGAACACGTTTTATCTCTGTTGATCAGAGGGTAGCTCTCTAAAGCAGTATGGAGTGCAGTGCTTTCCCATGGGCAGAGGTTAGCCAGCAGCTATTGCCTGGCTTATCTGCAGTCCTCCCCACTCTCCTCAGTGTGAAGATCTGAAAACTCTCAGACTTCTGTTATATACTTGACCTTCTGACAATGGAACCACACCTGCCTTTACCTAAGCCACTTACCTATTTGAATTAATTGGACCCCCCCCCCCTTTTATCTTTTTTCCCTTTTTTTTTTTTATGAGAAAGCTTATTTCAGAACTGTCTACAGAAATATGCAGCATATTTCTGATCAGTGAAATGCTCTGTTTGCAGAAATCATGCTATTCAGACGTGTTAATGAAATTGTTGATGTTAACTGAGTGCTCAAATACTTTGATGAATCCTAATTTGCCAGTAAGTGCAGCTCCTTATGCCTGTGGAACTTCCTTTTTAAAAGAAAACCCAGCAACTGCAAATTGACTCAACCACCTCTGAGCCTTTCAGTCCAACTCTCCTTGTTCTCATTAGCCTTCATGTCATGTTTAACTGACTCAGGATAAAACCACACACATAGACCTTCAGGTAGCCAGGAATGTTTTGTCTGAAATACTATTACTGAAAACTCCCCATACCACCTAGGTGCATCAGGCTTTCAGGGATTTCCATTATTTTGAACAGTAGAGATCTTGCAACCTACAGACTTGAACTACTTAGGTGTCTATGGTTATCTTTATTTACTGAACATTATATTGAAAAGATTAAGGGCAGCTTTGTTTTCTGCTTTCCTGGATGGTACATGCATTTCCATTTTTTCCTTATGGAGAGACCTGAAGGTGGCCAACCATCCCATGAAGGCTGGAGAACTGTCAATTCTACTTCACATAAAAAAAAAAGAAAGAAAAGGTTTGGGAATTTTTCTTTCTTGTTGATTCTCCAGTGATATGATTTAGTGGTGGACTTGCCAGTTCTAGGGCAAAGGTTGGACTTGATGATCTTAAAGGTCTTTTCCAACCAGTTGATTCTATGGTTCTATAATATCTTCTTTTATGATACTAGAATACTTCATTGTAATTTTTACCATTTGTTAGTTTTGTATGATAAGGCTCAATAGTTATTTTGCCTTTTTTTTTTTAAACTGCAGTGAGAATTGGTGCTATAGTTGATACAACACAAATGTAGAAATAATATAAATTTATACCAAAATTGTGTTCAGAAATTAAAAATGAAATGTGGTGCATTTTAATGAGTAATAGATCTATGCTGAAAGGTTCAAATGGACATTTGTAGGATTGTGGTATCTAAATTTTAGTGGTTTTATTCTTTACAACAAACAGAACCCTTTTTATTATGCATCAAACAGGAGCTGGATGCAGCAGTACTCAGGTGTGGCAGTTCAGATACCCTGTTGCAGACATATTGGAAATCTGTGATGAATATCAAAATGATAGGAGAAATCCACCTGTGCTGCTAAGTGCAGAACTCTGTGAAACCGTGCTCTTTGCATGCTCTTATTTCTTGTTCAGCTACAATTTCTTGTGTTTACAATTTATGTCTGCCTCAAAGGAAAACTGGATTTTTCTGGTGGAAGTTCAAGGGCTTTGTTGCTTCTGTTTTTGGGAATACGTCTAGGAACCACTTGGTCTGAGAAGATGTCCAGGTGTTAGTGCTGCCCAGTGTGCCTTGTTATATGTTTCCCAAAGCAGTGGTAAAGTGCTAGGAACATGTAAATTGTCTGTAGGTTTCAGTTCTTTGCCAGGATAGACTACATCCTTCACAGTTATCGCAAGCTTGGCTTTGGATTGCTACTAAGAATGACGCCGCTGTGGTATTTCAAGCATAGTTTGTGTCTTCTAAGTCATATTCATAGCAATGCATGCAGAAAAAAATGTTTCAAAAGTCAACTTTATATATGGTGGCTCAGTCTTGCTACAAAAGCAGTGCTGCATATGAGCATAACTAGTTTTATGCCCTTATCCCTTCCAGCCAGTGTCTGTGATTTGACTAGATGCATATTAAAATTAAAAAAGTAAGTAGATTGTTGTTTTAATGTTGTAAGAAGGAAACACCCTTTCCTCTTTTTCTGGTGCAGTGCTCTTGGGTTCATAAATGCAACTGCAAGCGTAACAGGATCTTCATTCAACTTGTGGTACATCTACATGGAAGTAGCTCTCAGAAATAGAAACCTGGCATGAATGGGCAGTTGAGAGGGCTAAGATTTTATCACATTGTCAACATAAAGTTCAAATTCCATCTGTTGTTATTACTTCTCAAACTTGGAAGAGGAATGAAGAGTTTCCGTACAGGAAATATAGTGGTGACAATGGCAAATTGCTTCTCTGCAATTCTGGGGAAAATTCCACACTAAGATGATTGTGATGCCATATAAGAGAAGCTAAAAGGACTGCCAAGTGGTTCCTGATGAAGATCTGAACAGATAGTATGCAGAGTAGTCCTAGTGATAATGATGGAAGTATTGAAAGGACAGGCATAAAACAACTTTGGCAGTTTTCCTGCCTACCTAATATTGTAACTGGGTAAACAAAACAGCTTTTGGATACCACAAATGGCTAGAAAAAATGCATATAAGCATTTTGCCCTGTTTACCAGCTTTAGTTTAGTATGAATTCTGAACTTCTGGATAAAATTTTCTGGATTTTCCTGTTCTTGTCCAGGAAATGGAATGCTTTTGAAGTGAAAACAACACACTACCTGAACCACAAAATTTTTATTCAGGGCTTGAGCCTTCCTTGTACTGTTTAACAAGTACTTGTGTTCTAATAAGGATGTATTAATCCCAGATTCTAAGGCAAGTCATTAGACATATTTCTTTGCATTTAAATGGCCCAGTAGTCACACTTTGGTAGTGAAATGTTGAAGGTGTCTATGATGTTGCAAGACCTGGTAATCTGCATCTAATTTGTCTTCTCTCTGCTTTGTGCTTCTCTAGAAACTGTGAAGTTACATGGGGATGCTTTTAACTGGGTTCTTGCTGACTGGCAGGAGAGCTAGGTCAGAAAATTGCAGCAGGTCATCTGTGTTGGAAGTGTCCTCACTGTGATGAGCTGAGATTCTGTGGTAGCCTTTGGAGGTGGGTATCGTTGTGGAGGTGTCCTTTTGGAGTCGTTCCCTTGAAGGTACCCTTGGAGGTGTCCTGATGGAGTTGCTCTCATGGCTATGTCTCATGGAGTGTGTCCCTCAGGTTCTGTAGTAGTCAGTGGTGGACAGTGAACTCATGGAGATGTCCTCCTTGGAGATCACCTTTCCCCCTTTTATAATGAACCTGGGGGAGTACCTCTCTTAA
This sequence comes from Psilopsiagon aymara, assembly GCA_024733675.1. Lineage (NCBI taxonomy): Eukaryota > Metazoa > Chordata > Aves > Psittaciformes > Psittacidae > Psilopsiagon > Psilopsiagon aymara. The sequence continues at coordinate 14,957 of JANRGW010042787.1, read as the reverse complement.
CATATTACACGCTTCTGGTGGACCAGTTTCACTGGTCTTGCAGCCAGCTCTTCAACAATCTCTGCAGCAATTTTTGGGATAGTGGGCAGCAATCTAGATAATGGATGGAAGAATCTTATCTCAACTCCTTCCCCCTATCTCTGAGACAATGAAGTGGTGGAATTCCACCTCAGCTTCTCATACCAGTCTTTGAGACAATGGACAGTGGAGTCTGATTTCAAATCAGTCTCTCACACAGCTCAAGCTTACAAAATCACTTTTTTCAGTTTTTGTTCTGTCCTGTAAGCTAATGAAGAGAAAAGACATGAGATTCTTTGGACTTTTGCACCTTCGAAGGCTCTTTGCTCTTTTTCTCTCTTAAAAAAGAGAACAACCACCAACCAAAACCACAGCATAAGACCTTAAACAGAGCATTTCAGTTTTCCATGTATTTTTCTTTTTGTTCACATCTTTTCCAGAAGTTATGATACGCCTCATTCCTGGAGACATCTTTTATGAGCTGATGCATTCAAGTGTTCTTCTGCATTGGAAAAAAAAATTGGTCTGCTGTACAAATGTACTTTATTCTTGACTTGCTGTTGTCCTTTAATATGAGCTTGGTTTGGTTTATGTTGGCTGTGAAAAAGGGGATAAAGAAGAGAGAGATCACCACAGAGCTCATTATTCACAACATCATTGTTTGAATGCTGGAAGAAGAGTTAGCAGGCTTAAATTTTTGTTGTTGCTGGCTCTTCCACTGACCAGCTGAAATGTTTTCAGGAGGTGATTTCACCTGTTTTCTTTCTGTTTTCTTAGTCCATAGAGTAAGCGTAAAATGTTGTGAGATATTCGCTATTGGGAACTGCTTTTATGTATTATTCATCTTACTATTTGGTCTTTTACTGAATTGCTGCAACATTCGTCTTTGAAAGAGCCACATTCTTAGAAGGGAATGCTCAAGCATGCTATGGTTTGAACAAGTGTCTTATCACTACTTTCCAGAGCTGACCTATTGAATTCAGATAGAGATATGAGCACAAAAAGATGAAGCAAGTATAGAAATGAATTTATATTTCAAGTAGCATAGTTATAGTCTTAGAAAACCAAGCAAACCTGCATTTTTGACAGCTCAGCTAGATACTTCCGTATCAAATATAACTTAAACTTACTGACATTTAATAATGTGCTCAGAAGTGTGCTTTACTCTGAATAAATGGCACTGTTATTCTTTGGACTGCAGCAGTTAGCACTTCTAAATCTCTTGAGTAGGGTTTGTCCCTAATGACAGAGCACACAATGCTGCCTAAGCTTGGCAGGTTTTCTGCTTGACAGAAAACTGGGTTGCCCAGAGCTCTCTAAATACTTGCTAGCTAGGGATCAGTGAGCAGCTCATGGTGATAACGTGTTCACTGATGGGAACCTACTCTAGCATAGGGGCTAGCTGTGTGCAGGCAGATGTGAGGTTGAGCAGCCAGCTGTGAGAGGCTGGTGCTGTCCAGTAACATCATTTCCAGTCTATGGTGAGCCACAAGGGAAGCCCAGCTGTAGTTTCAATAACTTTTGATGTATACAGCCCTGATTTTTCTTTGTGTGAATATAAATGCCAGCAACCTACAGCACTTGGATGTTCAGAAAAAGAAAACTGCAGTTGAAATGAATGTGCTCAGGGAGCTGAGGTGCTTGGTCAGGTCTATGTTGCTGTAGAATGCTTAAAATATGGCTCAAAATAGAGCAGACCAGAGGGCAGTAAAATGCAGTGTGGTACGGAGAGGGTCCATGCAAGTATTTCGCTGCTTTGCTGGTAGTTTGATTTTTAGAATTTATTTAATGTTTTTTAACGTTACACTGGCAGTGTTCAAGGCCAGGTTGGATGGGGCCCTGAGCAACCTGGTCTAGTGGAAGGCGTCCCTGCCAATGTCAGCGGTGTGGACCTAAATGACCCTTTAAGGCCTTTCCAACCCAAAACATTCTATGATTCTATAAACGAGCACATGTAGTCTATTACCATAATTTTTACACTGGCTCGGTGCAGCTTTTTGTATTTTTGCTGATTTAATTTTTAATAAGAATCCCTGCAGTGAACAAGGTTTGGAAAATATACCTCTTAGTATGGAGAGTCTAGAGGAGATTGCCCTGGGCCCCCAGTGCACCTTATAATCCGTTTACTGCATTTAGTCTTCTCGTTGTAGCAGTTTCAAGTTAACTTACAGAAAATAAACTGGTCTGGAAAGTTCTGAGAGCTTACTCAAGAGCTTCTTGTTAATATAGCCTGGGCTTCTGGGAATCTGCTGCTTGTCAGCCCAGAGTTCCCGATTTTTAAATCAGTACTTGGGCTGAAAATCAGGGTGGTGGAGCTCCCTAAAGGCACCTATTTGTGAGAGAAATGATATGAAAGAGTTGAAAGAGGCTTGAAAAGTTCCTTTTGCTTGATAAATGTCTTGTATTTCCAGGGGGCTTGTAAAATAAAATTGTAGATGATGCTTTTCTCTCTGAAATTTAATGTGATGGGTAGAAAGGGTGGGGGGAAAAAAGAAAAAGGCCTTTACTGAGAGGTGTTGGGGCTTTTCTGCTGGGAGGTGGTTAAAGGGACGCAGGAAGAATGACTACATATCTGTTTTGCTTTTGTTGCAATATTTAGGTTTGCAGTTGTTTTTTTTTATATGGGACCACCATATAAATTCTTTTTGTTTTCCATTAATTTGTCAAAACCTTCATTTTTTCACCAAATTTTGTCTGGAAGAGGAAAACAGTCCAGAAATAATTTTAGTATCTTCTGCAGAAAACTGCATATTCATATGCATGATTGTTTCAGCCTGGTGCAAATGTGTTGCTACAGCACTTGTGAAAGAAAATGCTACAGTATTCAGATAAAGAAAGTGCAGCTTTCTTTAGTGAGAAAAGCTGTGCCACGTCATTGCTGATTTCCCAGTGTCATCCAGGGCCAGCAGCATCAGCCAGGTCATGGTAGCTCCATATACTGAGTTCAGTGTAGATCTCTCCTGCTGTTTAGAGGCTTCGTGAGGTCCTGGTTCTCTCTGGGGATGGAGAAGAGAGCAGGGTCCTTCTTCAGACTGTCCCCACACCTGCCTCTGCCGTGGAGTATTTATGTATTTGCTGGGAGGAATGAGCTGGTTTGGGCTTTCTACTGGAGATGGGTTGTGTGTTGTCTCACTTGCTGCTTTATATTTTTATCTATATTTTTTATTTTATTTTTTTTAACTAAAGATGATGTGCCTGGTCATTGTGTGGATGGTTTTCCATAAACACTAGTTTTATTCCAGAAATATCTATCGAACTGCTCAAAAATTTTGATTGTTGAAATAGTCTTGATTGAGCTGGACAAAGTGGACAGGATTCAGGAGGCATGGCCAAAGGAGCATGCTAAATGCAGATTATACTGTGGAAATAAAAATAGGTGATGTAAGGATATCCTCTACCATTTGTGGGTTCTGTTGAGAGTGTCTCAAAACATTCTTCATCATTATGTATTAAGGTCAAACTGCTGATGAAATAAATGATGAGGAGTGCCATGAAGCGTCTTAAATGGTTGGCTCTGAGGGTTTTTGTTCCCCATGAAAATCGGTTTTAAATTAAAGGACATTACTGTTTCCGTGCGAGTGAAAAGTTCCACTCAGTGTACATGCTGCATACTTTCTTTGGTACTTCAAAAACATCCAAGCACTTTTTAAGCACTTCATGAGACATTCAGGAACAAATAATCCTGTTCTTTATGAAAGCTGTTTTCAAACCTTGCTTTACTGTGTAACTGAGACCCTTCAGATTTGACTTTTTTAATTTATTTTCTTAGGAAATGAAATTCGTACCCTGATTTTTGCTACCCACATGAACATGGGAGACATTAGTCTGTAGCCTCTCAATGTTCTGGTTGAATATCCTGGCATTAGGCTGTGAGAGTTTGTTTTAATCTTTCCTGCTGGAGCTATTGCACTTGGCATGAATAATGAAACAGTCCTTAAGCAAGAGGAAGGCTTCGGCTCTGGTGTGTGAACAGGTTAAGCCTTGGCAGGTTGAGCTGTCCTGATTTTAGAAATCTGTCTGCTGTGGTTATTTGCCTAGTGGCCTCACAAACCTGTAAGATATAAAAGTTTTACTTCATCTTTCAGATAGTAATTTAATTTTATGCCCCTGAGTTTATAAAGAAGCCATGTTACAAGATACCATAATAGTCTGCTGTTCCTGCTTGCCCTGTTACAATAAAGGGGGAAAATAAACCAACTGTTGTAAGGTTTGTAAGCTGCTAAATGGACATTTAATTTTATGCGAGACTGTCTAGAGAGATGTTGCACTGCAGTAACAGCACTGATATGGCTTATGAATTGAGAGGTAGTGCTGTTTAAAGGTGTCTGCAGAAATAAAAGGAAATGAAGATGTTTGTAGCAAATGTCTCTCTGACTGACAACTTGAATGTTGGTGGTAGGAACTGCTATTAATTCTGACAAAGAGAAGAGCTGTAGCCTTGTAAGTGGAGGCTTCCCTCATCTGTTAATGAGTTATATCAGAAAAATGGAGCATATGCAAGAACTTCAGAAACCATTTGAATTAATTGAAAATATCCCGTTAAGGCTGCAACTATTCTTTGAAAGAATAATTAATCCACAAAGGGAATAAATGATTCATTCCAGGTCTTCTGTCTTTGTTCATATATTTAGGTACCTGAATCTCACCATGTTCTCACGTGAGTGATCAGCAGCAGTGATCTTTTAGGACTGTGGGTCACATTCAGACATGAAAGGAGAGGTTATGGTTTTTCCATCTTCTGAACAACCTCTTTGCTTAAATGAGGAGTGAATTTGGCCTTCTGTCTCTCTTCCTATTGCAGCCTGTACTTCTGTCCTGGACTGTAAGTGAGTAATTACAGTAAGAGTGCTGCTCTATTGATTTTTAAACCCTTCATAAAAGTAGCTTCTTGAAAGGTTTTGGTGCAGACTCATTTAAAAGCATTCTTTTGGCAGCTGTGTTTCATCTGCCTTGGGCCTGCTGTCACTGCACTGGAGGGTACGTGCCAGTCCCAGGCAGCCAAATCTCTCTGCTGAGCAGCACTGAGAGCAGGGGCATCAGAGCTTTGTATTTAGCCAGTTCCAAAGTTTCAGACATGGTCTCTAGGTTGTGATGCTGTTGCCACACTGCCATGGGTGTCCTTCTGGAGGTAGGATAAAGGGGCTTGTTTTCTTCTCTACCATGCTTCATGGGGAAGAATGGATGTTACCATTTAGTGCTTACAAGATGGGGAACAGCTGTGAAACCTTTCCAGATACCAAAGATTTATATCTGTTGGGACTCCAGAAGGCCAGGGCAATGTCTGTGTTGCTAGTTCACAGTCATTGCACTGTAACCCAGTGTAGAGCTCAGCTGGTGTGGGGACATGCTTGCCATCTTCACTTGCCCCTCATTCATGTGCATGGCATGGAACGGGCAAGTTGTTATCACCACAGTTCTATGTGTGAGCATCTTCTATCAACCAGCACCAAACTAAAAGCTTTCTATTCTTCCATATACATTTTCATTATTCTTTTCATGAAACTGAGGTAAATGAATGCTATATCAGTAGTGAAACTGCTATGGGAAAATCCTACATCAGCTGATATGGGGGATTGATCAGTTGATAATGGTTCTGCTTGTAAACCATTCTTTTACTCTGGATCATCACCTCACCATTCAGCTTGAATCTATCCTCTGGTTGACCCTTTGCTGTCTCTTTATTGGAGCTCCCCTTACATGCAGGAAATGACGATGAATACACATCAACTAATGTCTGTATTTTCATTGTGGAATTTGCATAATCTTGAACCTCTATGACTACATTTTAAACTAATTTGAAATGTGGGATCTAAATAATAGCTACTGCATAATAATAATGTGGTTTCTATTTAGCCAAGAGATATGTGGTTAAGTGTGGGCTAATAAATGGCAACTGTTTATTCTTCTCAGCAATGCCTACTAAGTGCGATGTGGGTCATCTCTGTTTCATTACTTTGAATTTTCTAACCTTTCAAAAAGTACTTCCTCCAGCTGTCCTGGTGCAGATTAAAATACCCACTTACCAGAAACTCTCTCATTAACTATATAGATTTACAGCTGTTTTTCTGATTCAAAGTAAGTATTGATTTGAAAGAATATGCATACTAATAATAACTTTATATAACCGTTTAATTTTTTATATCAAGAAGGCTATGTTTAGAATTTATGTGGCTTTATCTGTTGCTGTCTTGAAGGGTGATTTCACAAAGGCTTTGATGCGCCGCTGATTGCTGTGCTAAATGCAGCAAGGGTGGGAGGAAGCCTGAGGTAGGAGTGAGTATGGGGTTTTTTAATTTATTTTTTTCTTGTTTAAACCAATGGTGTGTTGTTTTTTAAAAAATTTTGCAGGGATAAGGTGCTGATGTTTTGAATGAAGTTGTTCTGTTGATTATTTGCGCAGTGTCTATGAATGGTCTCATCCACTGTGTCATCATTAGAAATAAATTAGGATGCTGAGAATGGACTGTCAGTGACTCGCATGGGACTAGTGGATGAAGTAATTCCATACCCAGCAAAAAATAAAACATAATAAAATCCCATTTCAAGCTGATATTTAAATGTTCTTTCTGCAGTGGCACCTCAAAAATAGAAATAAAATACCTAAGAGAAAAAAAAAAGGTTGAAGGGAAAAGAGAAAAATATTTTAAATTTAAGCTTCAACAGTCTTGTAAGTTTGGGTGGGGTTTTTTTGGTTGTTTTTTGTTGTTTTTTTTTTTTTTTTGTTGGTTGGTTGTTTTTTGTTGTTTTTTTTTTTGTTGGGGGGGGGGGCTGTCCTTTGGGGTTTTTTTTGTCGTCGTCATTTTCTTTTTTCCCCTAATATTTATATTGGCTTTTGGGCATTACACGGAGTAGTCTACTTCTGAAAGTACAGTAGTTTAAAATCAGCTTATGCTGGAAGCTGCTTTTCCAGCTTTATCACAGGATATACCAGTTCTGTGATAATTTAAGCAAGGAAAACATCATTCTCTGCCTTCCCTTCCTAGTTGGGGGATGGGGAGCTTGGATGACTACATGAACTGTGAAGTTTTAAGTATGATAAGCTATTAAATGTTTTTATATTCTGAAGTAGAAAACATGACTTCAGTATGTTTTCACTCCTTACCATGCAGTGAAGCATTTGGAACCCAGTCTGTTGGGCTTTGAGTTGGTAGAGCGGTTCCAGAGATGAGGAGGCATTTATCCTAAGAGTAGATGACTGTAAATTGGTAATATCATTTCTGTGGAAGATATTGGGGGTTGAAACCCTTCACCTTTCCTCTGAAGTTTAGAAGTTAATATTTTACAGAAGACCCATCTGGTGTCTTTTCAGAAGATTGCCAGTCCTTACCTTGAAGTACTTAAACAATGGAATTACAGTCAGGTTAAAGAAAATCATAATTAATCATAGCAAATATATCTACAAATCACGTGGGTTTGAATTCTTTTGCTGTTTCAAAACCTGCCCTTCCTGATTTCCAAAATGCATACAAAATTAGACCATTCTGTATTCATCTGAATTTAAGGAATTAAACAACCACATTGAAGGAGACTGTAGGACAGGTTTGATAGTTTGGGTTACAAATTCCAAGATCTCTGCTGCTCTGATGGTAGCCTCACATTGATGTTATATTTGAGAACTTTTAGTTTATTTCAAGTTACTCTAAGCAGTGGGCTCTGTACTCTAATGTCTGAAATATTCACGTTAGCAAACTTTGCTCAGCTGTCTTCTGGCTCATCTCCTTAACCTCAGCAAATGGTTTCTTTCCCATAATTGATATGATTCTTAGAGGTCTGTAATTTCCATTAGGAAGAAGGATAATTGGATTAAAGTTCATGCGATGCACGGAAGTATGGTGCTGTTAGGTAAAGCTCTAGTGCAAGGATGGGGACCCTCTGACAGAAACCTGTTTGCCCTTAGCCACCTAAATGCCCTTGCTCCTTTTCTGTACTCTGTGGTCACTGCATGGCATTCACCATGGATACTGTGCAAGTGCCCATGGAAAGTGTGGGTAGGATAATATTTTTGGCCTGCATCAGACTCACTGTAGCAATCATGCAGACATGTTCTTGTCCCTTAGGGACAGCAGATGTGGATGCCATTGTGCTATGAGAGCTTCTGGAGGGTTGTCATCCTCTTCTCCCCCTTCTCCAGTGAAGAGAGGGCTTTGCAAGCCCAACCAAAGATGGCTGGGAAGGTAGAAGGAAGGTGTAGGTCCTGATTTCACCAGCAAACACTTGAGATTGATCCCTCAATTGGAAGTGAAAATATGAGGCCTCTTGCAACTGGATTATACCAGGGGAATCCTCTGGGAAGCATAGTTTTGGAGAGAGCTTTGACCGGAGATGAAGCTATATGCTGGTGTATGCTGACCTGAATGCATGCTGCTTATGAGCTGCCACTGAGCCAACTTACATCTGGAAGCTATAGATCAGCATCTCTGTAGACAAATGCTAATTGTGCACCCTAGATGTTTTTATAAGATTTATATTCTCTATCCTCTTTCAGCCAGAGATATTAGTGTCGATGGATTCTTATTTAGAGAAACACAAATTATATTAAGGGGTAAATATGCAGCGTGATACACTGGATTAGCTGCTCAAGTCATTATCTTTGACATGCTGTCTTTGGCGCTGCTAGTCCCTCTTGGCAAAGGATCTTTTTTCTATTTAAGTAATTTTAGCTGAAGAAAAATGAGATGATTACCATGCCTTCAGATCTCTTCTAATGATTTTTGCCAAACTTAGAATAGACCCAGTCTTACGAATGAGGTGTTAGCTAAGTTTGAGCATATATTGTACATGTTTAAAACAGCAACTGCAGTGGTGTTAGTTCATCTCATTTCTCTGGAGTGGTGACAAAGCTAATAAAAGCCTAAATCAGATAATGACTTTCATAACAGCAAATATTTGTGGCTAAAAAGCCCACTGACAAAAAGACATGGCCTTTTAGAATGTGTAAAGCCTTTAGCATTTAACTGATTTGTGTGAAACTGAATCTTTCACAGAAGTTTCCCCCATACAACCACCCCTCACTTCCAGAAGGTAATTATACCTTTGGAGATGAGCTGAGTAGTAGGAGCTTTGTGCAGCAGAAAATCCTGGAGGTGGGATTACCTGTATAATGACAATAGATACTCCCTTCAATGAGCTTCTTACTGTCAACGTTAGTGTGTCCTTCGTAAATTGTATTTGTAGCATTCCTTGCATCCAACGATGCTCTGGAGGGGACTTGCTAACAAGAAGCTATTCGATTTTGTCATCAAAATGACAAGAAAGACCAGAGTGATTTTCCTTTTCTTGCGGGAGTTCAGCTTTGCTGACTAAAGTTAAATCACTCTGCCAAGGATGAATCATCAGTGGCCCATAAAAATAATTTCTCCAGAGAAATTTTTTGGCCTCTGAAATAGGCAAAGTTGTGGTAGGATTTGCCCAAGGGAAGATGCTTCCTCCCAAGCACAGGGCTTCATCCTACTTCCAATTATCCAAGCTTGAATGCTTTTATTTTGCCTGTGTATCTAAAAAGCTCCAGAGTAAAAGTGTCCCCCAGATTAAAAGTATTAATCACTCTGTTACTGTCTTTTTGAGTCTAGCCTGTTTAAATGGGGAAACAGAGAATTGGGTTTCCTGGGTTTTTGTTCCTCCTCCCTACAGCTTTTCCAAGTCTTGGCTGTTTAACAAGAAACTGCGCCTGGCTTGAGGTGTAGTGTTCCTGCGGAGACCCATGTTGGTGTTTGGGCTGCCCATTATTGGAGTTTGAGTTTTGATTTTGCTTGTTGTTTTGCTTTGTTTTTTCATTCTGCCCCACAAGTGAAGGTTTTCTTAAATGTCTGAAAACTTCCACAATATTTGACCCTTTCACATCATTTTTAAAAGTTACTCTTAGCAACACTGTGAAATTCTGCCCTTCTGATTCCTGAGAATCCAGTGCAGTGTGATACAAAAGCAGGATGCACGCTTGGTGTAGTCTGATCACCTGTTTAAGAAGATTTGTGAAACACAATGCTGCTTCTTGTCAAAGTGTTTGGATTTGGTTGTATGAAATCTCACTTTCTGGCTAGCTGTAAAAGCCACCAAGATGAAATTGTGAGGTAAAGTAAGGGTGTGCATGAGACAGATGAAAGACAGTGATGTATCTGAGGATGCTCCAGGAATCATTTTTGCACTATAGTTAAACTTCAGAAGCCTGTGACTTCCAGTCCTACACAAAAAAATTTGCTTTCCTGAATCAAATTTGCAAAGATGCTTCTGCTGTCAGCAGCAGCAGCTCCTGGCTCTGTGCCTAGCCGTGCTTGCTCTCAGGAAGAGATGTGAGGCTCTTGAGGCAGTGTTTGGGTACCACTTTGAGGTAGACTGTGGTACAACTGTATCACAGTTTGGGAGCCTCCTACAGCTATACTGCATCTGTCACATCTTTGTCATTCGCGGCAGACTTAATGTTCTTAAAGGTCTTTTCCACCCTAGTTGATTCTGATCTGAGAGCTAAGTGGGAAAATGTGTTTCTGAGGCCCATTAAATGTACTGGTCCGGAGAAAAAAGTGGATTTTTTCATTCTTTAGTTTTGCTATTTTTTCTGTTGCAGTGTGAATAAAACAAGTATACTACTGGCACACAACTCTGAAACTTTGCTGAGAATTTCTGCTAAAGCTTTACTTCTTCATTTAAGAGCACCTTTAATTTCTGTTAACAGAATATTTCTGGAGAAGAAGACAGACAATGTACTGCTTTGCCAAGATTTGACAGTTTGAGGTAGCCATAAACTGAAATTTGCATTGTACTGGAAATCACAATATTTCAGGTCTGTCACGACATGAAATGACATAAGTGCGTATGTCACAAGAGTAGTGACAGTATCAATGAAGCAAACTGACTGTCCAAATATTTAGTTTCACGATATTTCATGATTAATTTGGATATCACTTCATTAAATATTTGATGAAATCCATGGGCATTCATTAGATTTTACATGCTATCCCATTTTCACCCTCAAACAGCAGATCAGTCACATTGAAACTTCTAACCTGATGAACATATGAGGGTGTCTCTTTGGTCGCTGTCTGACTGACACTAATGCTTGCTCAATCAGGTTTCACTGTGGGGCCTTGTGCTGTGCTAGGTCCCTGCCATTGAAAGATGGCTAAAGGAACCGGTGAGGATAAATCTGGTTTAGCCTGCTTAGGAATGATTGAAGGAGCATAACAAGGGAGCAACGTTTGACCCTGAAATGCTCTTGAAATACTTGGGGTTCATGTATTTCATCTGCTTGGACTGCAAGACCTACTACAGTCCCTTGGAAAGGATTGGTTAGTGACAGGCTACTAAATTTCATGACCTGTTGCTAGAAAAATAATTCATGTTATGAGTAAGTATTAAAATATCTGGTTTTCCTAATTATTGGAAATGTGCATCTTTGTCCTAGCTGGGGGTTTTCACTGAGTAGTTGAACTAGTCTTTGGAGTCAGTGTAAATGGTGCAATTTGACAATGGACCAACACTTGGCCCTCTGTTATTTTTGCAGGACTGATTAATTCTAAAAGTGAAATCAGTGGGGCCAGAACTGTGTCAGTGTCTCAAACAGCAGAAACTGGAGAACCTACCACTGTTTAGTCTTAATTTTTCCTTATAGAATTAGAAGACATGGTAGCAGCAATGTCTAATGTGTATTGCAAGTAGTAGCACAGTTTATCAGAAATGGAAACAAACTCATTTCATGTTCAGTAGACTATAAAATGAATCACAGCTGTTCTCTCCCTGTCACACAGTGACACATTGCTCTCATTACAGAGCACCCACAGTATGGCTCTTCAGCCATTCCTCTTTGGGAACCAGAGGCAGTGGGTCAGCTCCTGCACAATGGACCAGTGTGGTTCATTATTTCGGGGCTTGGGTAAAGGGCTGAGGAAGGTTTTGTTTATAAAACAGTAATTGATGTGCTTTTCTGCTCAGAAATTTGAGTGTAATAATTGAGCTTTAAGGTGCAAAATCTCTCCAGTGAGCTTTTTTAGTCATAACTAACACTACTTCTGTAGTGTCTTGCAACCAAGTATTGTTCCAGTGCACTGGATAGTGAAGCTGTAGCTGCTGGACTGGCTGTATCTCAGGATTTGTCTAGCCTCATGGTGTATAAAAGCCCTGGGCAAAACTCTTCCTGCTCTCCACCTTTCTTGTGCTGCTGTCCCTGCCTTTAAGAGGTGTGGTAGTCCGCTGTTTTGTATTTTACCTATGACAGTTTTACGCGCAGACAGAGATGCTTCCCCTTGTTTTCCTCACGTTGCTGCTGTTACAACTACTCTTTCACATCATCTATGCAGATCCTCCTGATGTCTGGAAACTTTTTCTCCTTTGGGGGTTTATTAGGCTGCTTGCTAATAAGCAGCAAGAATAATTTAGCTCTGTTACTCAGTAATTCCAGCTGCCCTGGGTCGGAGCAAGCCAATGAAGACATTAAGGTGTTATACATTAACTCCACCTTGTTTAAGCAACATTCAGTACATAAGCACTGACGGTGAAGACCAGTGGTACTTTGCCAGAAACACTCTTGGTCTCTATCTTCTTTAATTTTGTTTTTTCCTTTAACTCAAGAAGTCATCTAGTCCTGTTTGTCTTGTAGTGAGATCAGCTTTTAGTTGGTATTAGAGGATTAAAAATAATCTCAGTGAAATAACATTCTGATTGAAGCACCTGGTGCTATATGCTTGCTCTTAGATACAGGAGGATGACAAGTATTCCCTAATTTCATATAGCTACTCAGTTAATGAGGTTGTATTATCCAAGCTGTGTCATTTTACATGAAAAAGAGGCAGGTTCCAGGTCATTCTGTGTTTCTGGACTGACCTTGCAATAGAGATCATCCTGTGTTGCAGAACGGTGCTCTTTAATTTTTAGAGTCTTTTTTTTTTTTTTTTCTTCTTATTTATTCCTTATGCTCTTGGAAAAAGCATTTAAAAATGTGTGCAATCTGGAACATGCCTCTGAGCATTTGGTCTTCAAGAAGTCTGAAGCAAAGTGTGAAGGTGTCATCTTTCCTGGTGTCATTACGGACTTAGTAGTGTGCTGTGTTGATGTTGAATGATTTTCCAGGCTATTGGGAATTGAAGAATTTTTGTCAGGGCCTGGGGAGACCCTTAGTTTAGATGGCAGCACAGGCTGCCCTCCTGGTTCCTCAGGAGCTGAACAGGAGGTTCAGTCAGAAGCTACGGTTCAGGTGGTGGCTGGGGTCCTTCAGCAGCCTGCACTGTGGGGTGAGCTGAGTGTGCCTAGGGAAAGCATGAGCTCTGAGAATGCCATCCTCCCCTTTTTTTGTCCCAGTGGCAAGAGAGAAGGAAGCCCTGATCTAAAATGCTCAAAGTCAGCAAAGTATAAGAATGTGTTTCTGACTCCACTCCCTTCTTTTGCATCACATATAATGTCTTTCATAAAGTAATCAATGTCAACTTTAAGCCTATTTAGAAATCCTCTTCATGTTTCCAGTATAAGCTTCTTAATGGGCAAGTTTACACCCCTTTACTTCACTGCAGTCATTGTCCTTTGACTTAATCATTCTTCCTCCTCTCCACTGGTTATGCTGAGAGAGCAATTTCTTGGCTTTCAGTCTGCAGGACTAATCAAGTCAAGTTTATAATCACTAGGAAAAATGTGCGCTTCACTTCTTCGATTATCTTCAAATCCTTTCTTTGCAGTTTTTCAGTTCAGGTACTTTTTTCATGAACACAAGTGACCTGATTAAAAAGTATTTCAAATGGGGCCTCACCAAAGTCTTGCATTGCAGCGTGTCTTTGGTGTACCAGAAGTTCATGTCAGGCTGGCATACAGCATGGTTTTCTTTTCATGTTGAGTGGGTATATTATCCTCTCAGCTTGATGGCTTGGGTGAAAGGTGCAGAAACAACTGCCCAGTTCTTGGAACAAAGTTGTGATTAACAATTCCTCTGTGCCAAAAATATGGGGGTGGTCAAGATGGCTGGGTATAAGGTTAACTAGAAATCATCTTTATGGCCAGTCAGTTGCCTAGTGGTTTCTTGTGTAACTTAGGTGGGCTGTTCTTAATGGATACATCAAGAACTGCTAGCCAAATATTGGAATTATTAAATGCACAGAGGTCTAGAGTGATGTAGTCCAAGTCACTCTACTGTTTCAAGTAGTGAAACCTCAGATCAAAAATGTACATATATATATTATATGCTGAGTGCTGCTGGTTGTCCTTATAGCTTTATGAAGGTAGCTTATCTCAGTAAATATGTGGATACGTAATTGTATAAAGTTTTGAGCTATTTTTGAGTATGCTTTTATCTCTTAATTTTCCTTATGCACTATCATTCCCAATATAGCACAGGATCATTAACAAAAGCACTTCATAAAAGAAATATAGAAGGATTAATAAGTAATAGCATACTCAGAATTTAAAATGAACCAAGATTGAGGACTTGCATTTCTGTATCGTTAACCCAAGCAATTACAGGGAGAAGATACTGCATCAGTTAATCATGGAGAGACCCAAAACCATGCCTACAGCAGACATAGATTATTTATGTGTTTATTTTTTATAAAGTCTATAATGCAACTTGCAGTTTGTGGGATGGCACATTTTGCATTTTTTAGTAATTTTTCTTTTTCTTTTTAAGGCTGCACTGCATAAAATAAGATTCATGTCTTATGGCATTATTTACTTTCATCTTTCTTAATTATAATGCTCACTGTGGAGGAGCATGTGAGGCAGTGAATGGTGTTTGCGGGTGATTCAATGCACAGTGGCCTAAGATACTAGACAATGACAAAACCTGTTAGTTGTGATTGTGTTCCAGCTCTGCAAACATTAACTTATATGAAAAAGGGGAAGAAAAAGGTAAACTGAAACAAGTTTTATGCCTTTTTCTACTGCTTGTATGTCATGGGTTCAGCAGTAGCAGTCATTTTTCTCCGTCTTAGTAGTTGGTGCAGCACTGTGTTTTTGACTTGTGGCCTGGG
>JANRGW010042781.1:0-31224 GCA_024733675.1 Psilopsiagon aymara | reverse complement strand
GGGGGGGGGGGGGGGGGTGGGAGGAGAGGGGACTTTACAAAAAGAGAGATTTTCACTGCAACTGG
Source organism: Psilopsiagon aymara (assembly GCA_024733675.1). Taxonomy (NCBI): domain Eukaryota; kingdom Metazoa; phylum Chordata; class Aves; order Psittaciformes; family Psittacidae; genus Psilopsiagon; species Psilopsiagon aymara. The sequence continues at coordinate 31,159 of JANRGW010042781.1, read as the reverse complement.
ATCAGCCTCATAGATCTCATTCCATATAAATGGAAATAGATGAGAAACTTCAGCTTCCTTCATTGACACACACACAGTAAAATCACTGCATAGGCAGAACACTGTGAGTATGCACAGTAGGTAGATACCAGACTATAATTTCTTGTTCAAAATACCAAAATGCACCAGTTTAACTGAAAGAATGAGGACATGATATGAAACAGGCATGAGCTAAAGCACAAAACAGGAGGAATGACTGGAGCTTACCTCCTCCTACTTTTGAAAAAGCTGCCTAATCATTAGCCTGGGGACTCATGCTTTCACTCGCCCTTTCTCCTTCTTTCAGTGAATTCAAACCATTTTTCTGCACAGTGGTGCAGCTTCATGAAGAGTGGTAAAGCGTTCCCAGAAAAACCTATAGTCTAATGACTAGAAGTGTGTTTGAATTCTTTCCAACAAGGATAGGAACTGAATGTGGGTTTCCTACTTCCTAACCCCTAGGCTGCTGCAAGACAGAAATGGTGGTGATTGCTTTGCCAGAAGTCTTTTTAAAAAAGTGAAGCCTTCAGAAAGTTCTACAAGGAACTTAGTCTAGCCATGCTACACCAAGAATATTCCAAGAGCATCTCCAGAGCCCATTACGGGGGTGTCATACCCTGTTGTTTGTCCTCCTACTGCAGAGGAAGGGATTGAGCAGATGATGTTTTCCTACCCTCATAGGCTGAAGGAATGGCAGCTAAGGGGGAAAGGAAGTGAGTATAAAATTAGAGGGGGATTCCTTATTTGTCTTCAGAACTATAGGAAGTACCTTTGGATGCCAGATAAAGGGGTAATCATAGCTCTATAATCTCACAACAGCTGATTTAATTGCCTCCTTTACAAGTATCTAGACAAGTAATTTGGATAGCTGTCCTGGGTTCAGCAATAGCAGTCAATACTCTTTCATCTGCCTGTATGTCTTTTGTATGGGCTGTGTCCTGACACCTGGGCCCATGCATTTCCAGTAGGACACAGCATCTCCTGATGCACGCCCATGGACATCAGACCCAGGAGCAGCAGTGAAACCACACTCCACTAGAAGCCGATCCCCTGCATGAAGGCTGAGGGACACATAAGACACACAGCAGAGGGGTCCACAATACACATGGGCTGCAGGTGAGTTCAGACACAGCCAAAAAAACCAAAGGATCAGTCTCACATGGTCTCATACAGGAAACCTAGTGGTAGTTACAGCCATGCCAGTAAATCCAATGTCTTTTAAGGGCATAACCCAGGACATTGAGTCAAAGAGTGTTCCCAGGTGAACTCTGACACCTCTTTATCAGTAAACTCAAGGTAAGAGAGGCGATAACACAGCAAGGCATGAGAAGACCTTTGTAATGGGGTCATAAAGATCAACCTGAGAGTACATTCACAAATATCATGACAACATTGTGGATGCTAAGTGCTATCTAAAAAATGCACTCCTGTCTAAGTGCTAGTATTAGACAAGGTGCATTCTTGTCAAACACGGTTTGATCCAGTAATTGAAAAGGATCATTAAGCATTTACTGAAAGTCAAACTGGAAACACATGGATGAACAGAGCTGTACTTGAATACCCCATAACTGTCACTGATCCCACAGAATAAGTGTCAGCATGTTACAGGTTTCCAAGAGAGGAGAGACAGCCTGCACATACAGATATACACACACAGAGCTAAGGAAGATGACACTGTGGATGAGGCTCTTTAGTATGCGTGATCAATCCCCATGCTCTTGCCTTAGAGCGCTGGCTGTGAAGTTGTAGCAAAGCATCAGTTTGCACTTGCACTCCATTCATACAGACACACCTACAGACTTACTTCACATGAATATTTGATATAACAACAAATTTAATATCAAGTAGGCAGACTTTGAATTATTTAATTGTTTTCCTAGAGTATTTTATTTTCATTATTTAATGACTGTTGACTTTGTAATCAGTGCTGGACAGCCATGAAGAAAACCTTGACTCCAATGTACTCATGGACTGACCTAATGAAGTCTTTCATGGCTTTGAGGAATCCCAGACCCCACTAAATTCTGGCCCACTCATGATGTTGTCCTAATACAGTCTCCAAGATCAACCAGACCAGCACCAAACCTCCATCTGCACATTATGATGTTCTCCTGGTAAAATGGGCCACGGATCAAACTCTAACCCACAATCACAGTAAATTCTGCAAACTCCCTTCTCCCCTCATCTTAATAATCCCTTTGTTGCAACAGACAGAACTTTTGTCAAGTTCTGGTGTGGCATATATAAGATGTAAAAACAACATAGAAGAAAAAGATTAAAATGTTTGTGATGTAGAAGGAGAACATTCCAGATGAAAATATTATTTACTTGAGTTTCCTATTCTAAAACTTGATTTTGTATTCAAGATTCAAGGTCTCCATGGATGTGGAAAAACACTCTGAGACTCTGAGTCTCTGAAATGCTGAATTGCCTTGTATAAGATAAAATCAATATTTTGAAAAAAAAAAAGTAAAGTGGAAATTAATGTTCTTGTAATAGGTGAGCAGCTTTTACACAATTATTTCATGGTGATAGACTTGGTTTTGATGTAGCTTAATTAGCAGAATATAAATTATATATTTTTTTTTAAAAGATGTGCATATGTATATTGCAAGATTTTTTTTTTTTTTATTTCATTGTGGAGCAAACCATTTGATGTGGCTCTGCAAAAAGCTCTAATACACATCAAAAAGCAATCAACAAACTCTTTGAGTACATCAAGCGGGATAATTTAGATGGTTTTTAATCATGATTATGAAAATATAATTAGGTGGTTTCATGTTGGTTGGTGAGTGCGTAGGGAAAAGTGATTCTCCAAACAGAAAAATATGGATAACATTACCCAGGAGCCACGAAACAACCACACACACAAACCAAACAAGAAAACTGCTGGCCTGCTTCTCTAGTAGATCAGCAGGTAACATGTTTAAATAGAATGTCATTTCCTGTAGGATGCCAGGAAGATTCTTATTTAACAGACAGATTGCACAGAAGCAGCTTTGGAAAAATGCCCCCTTTTAATGTGCTAGAAATCATTAGTCTGCAATTTAACAAAATAAAATCCTCTTTTCTGAATTTAGGCAACCAGCAGAAGATGCACTTTGGGTCTAATCAAACAAGTTTTCCTGAAGGAAAACAGAGGTATTGGTGAGAGTGCTCTAATTCTGCCTGGGCCTCAAGTACCAGAGAAAATCCCATATGTCTATGTATGTGATCCTCATGTGAAGACCTCTCTAACTGCCTTAAGTTCCCTGCCATTCTCCAATCACAAGTAAGGTTGACTAAAGACTCCTTACTATAGAGTTGCCACATCTAAACAGCCTCATCTCTGCAGGTTCCTTTTTCAAGAAGCTTCCCCATGCCTTCAGTCTTTCTTGATGTGCTGATCATGATCTCTGTTCCCCAGTAACTAACCTTCTCAATAGTGCTTGATTAATCCTGAACACAATGCTGTATGCCACGATGCTTCACTCCCTTATATCACAGTTACATAATCATAGAATGGTTTGGGTTGGGAAGAACCCTAAAGATCATCCAGTTCCAACTCTCTGCCATGGACTGGGACATTTTTCACTAGATCAGATTGCTCAAAGCCTTGTCCCACCTGGCCTTGAACACTGCCAGGGATGGGGCAGCCACAACTTCTCTGGACAACCTGTGCCAGTGCCTCACCACCCTCACAGGGCAGAATTTCTTTCTACTATCTAATCTAAAACTACTCTTTCAGTTTAACCCCATTCCCCCTTTTCATGTCACTACCTGCCCTTGTAAAAAGTCCTTCTCCAGATTTCTTGTAGCATCCCTTTAGGCACTGGAAGCTGCTCTAAGGTCTCCCTGGAGCCTTCTCTTCTCCAGGTTGAACAAGCCTAGTTCTCTCAGGCTGTCTCCACAGGAGAATACTTCAGCCCTCTGATGATCTTCATGGCCATATCTTAAATATTTGAAGTGCTTATATTCAAGTCCTTTCCTTCCGTATGTACCATCATTCCTTTTTTGGTTGCCTGTGAGCACTGAGCAGATGTTCTCATTAACCATAGATCACTCTCCTGGCTGGGTGCAGGTACCCTATGACCCCACAGTGTCCTCAGTGCATGCCTGCCCGTACATAATAATCACACCAGTGATCCTCTGTCATGGTCTTCACTCATCCATCCAGTTCTGGCAAAACATGTCACATTGCCAATATATTAAAGAATAAGAGACACAGTTTTTTACTTTTTGCTATAGTGAAAATTGCTGGGTTTGTCCTTTCTGGTTTTCCCTCTCCTCACTGGGTCCTGTTTCTTGGAGGGCTCTATCCCTTGGTCTGAGGGAGTTATTATCACTACATTGATGGCTAAAGATATCTCAGTCATCTCCTACGATTTCATATGGAAACCCAACAAATACTCTTCTGTCTCCATATCAAAGGCTAGATCTATTTCCAGTGACCTAGTGGAAGCACATTTCATACTATATTAGTGATTAAATAATTACTTCAGGTTATTTTCAAGCACTCTGATATATATTTCATTTAAATATTTTGATAGAAATCCTGAAGAGTCATATATTGGGGATAAAAAAATAGTGAGTTGGTAGAAGATGTCTGGAAGTATTTTCAGGTTTTTTGTCAGCTAAACGCAAATTACCAGTGTGCCCATAGAAGCTCTTAGGAAAGAAAATACTGCCTTCCAGTGGGTCAGTCTGGAGACAAAAATAATGCACTAATGTGTTGAAATGGAAATCACGAAACACAGGGTGGGTGAAAGTCAGAATTATTTTTTTAATGGACTTTAAGACTAAATGGAACAACAATTAGGTCCCTTTAATTTAGAGGCAACAGGAACAATTGAAGTCACTGCCCAGAGCATAGCTCAGCTTCACAAGGAAAGAGCAGAAAGGGCAGGAGCAGAGAGCAGACCCAGCAGTTCTCCTGAGTGAAGACTGTGAGTAAAGCAGCTGGAAGTTTTATGCTTGTATACAGATGTGCGAGGGAGTGCAAAACAATGAGAAAAGAGAAGACATTGGGAAAGCCACCTGCTAGAGTGCAATGGTGCATTTTCATGAGGTGAAACCAAAACATAGCTTCCTGGCTGAGCACTTACTGAAAAAGAGACTTACACTTCCAAACAAGAAACTACCTTCCTTGCTCCTGCCTTGCTGTAATAGCACTTTGTGTGCATCCTCTGTAAATGAACAGGGCTGTTCCAAAAGAAATCCTGGGTTCCTATCATCCTCTTCCCTTCTCAGTGCAACAAAGACAGCAAGGCCCAGATTTTGGCTAAGTACTCACACCACAGGGACAAAAATAATAGCTGGCATCAAAGCTTGTGCTGCACAAATTAGATCTTCTTATCAGGAGTTAGAGATGAAGAAGTATTGCTCTTTGCCTGGGAGGCTGGGGTCCATGCCTTCCCACATGCTGTTGCAGGCAGCATCACCTCCTTTGCTTTGGAAGACTACTACAAATTCTGGCCTGATCCTGTTACTGCTGAAGTGAATGGGAGTTTTGCCATTGACTTCAAGGAGAGAAGAAGCAGACCCTCTGCTAGCAAATCCGGTCTTTATAGTCTTTTCCAGATACTAAATAAAACTGTGTTTGGAAGTAATTTCAATGCCAGCAAGCTGGCCCAGTTTGCTGTGAAATTCAAAGATGCCCAACAATGTGATGTTTATTAGGATACAAATAAAGTATCTTCTTCTCAGTGCAATGTGTAATTTCCTTCCCAATAAAAATATAAGCTTGCCTTATGTGCAAACATTTTCAGTATTTCTGTTTTACTGACAAGAAACTCCCAGCTGTTATAATTTGTCTCATCCCTCTCTCTCTTGTAGAACCAGCCTTTGTTCCTTTTTGCAGTGCCAGGGACTTGCTGGGCTCCACCTGATGCGATTTGTCCAGGCATTAATAATGCATCTTCAAGATGCAAGATGCATGAATTCCTTTAGTAACAGATTCACCGGCAGACTGCTGCACTGTATTGTGCTTTTTCCTGAGACAGGGGAGGCAAGAGGACAGCACAAGTACACACACACCATGTAAGGTTGTAAGGCTTGGGAGAGAGGGGTGTCCTGTTATTACGAGGGGTCACTGCATACTCACGCTGAGGTCAGGCTGAGGATAATGAATATTATAGGAGCCATTCCTCCTCCAGGAAGGTCCTTACCTGCCATCCAAGGAATCCCTGTGGGAAGTCCTCAGGTGTCCACAGACGTACAGGGACTTTAGGAGACCAGGCAAGCAGGGCTTTGAGCACTGCCCTGCTGGTGAGCGCTGTCCCTAAGCATCACAAAACCAACTCAACTTTGGGGGCTCAGCACCAGTATTTACTGTGTAAGGAGACTTCACTCTGGAGAACAACCACACAAGCCGGGTCGTCCACCCCTAGGGACAGTGAAGAGCCCCGATGGCCACCGTCCATCCAAGCTCCTCTCCGTGCTTTCCTCATGCTTGGCTTGCAGCGGGCTGCCTGTCCCACTGCCCTTGTGCCCTAAATAAATCAATGCTTAAAAAATAAATTAATAATAATAATTGCTATTATTGTATTAAAAGCTCGTTTAATCGATAGGATCGCTCGCAGGGCCGCGCTCCCGCGCCGCGGCTCGGCTCTGCCAGTGTCGCCATGGCAACAGCTCCCGGCTCTCGGCGTGGGGCCCCCCCGCCGGCTCCGGTCCCGCTGGGCACCGCTCGGTCCAGCTGGCACCGACCCCTTCCCACACACCCGGTCCGCAGCCCCCGCCGCGATGGTGGACACAATGGGCAGCGCCGACCGCAGGGAGTTTGTCAATGTTTGTGGCCCTCGGGACCAGCAGGTGCTGCTGTTACTGAGAACCAGCCCCGGCTCCTATAGTTGTGTATATATACACCTATGCAAGCTTTCACAAACAGCATGTTTCCAGAATAACATTTCTGGCAATGCTTCCAAGCTTCCTGGTGCATGGCAATGGCAGGATGCCATCGGGGCCCCTTAAGGCAGAGGATGTCTTTCCCTGCAGACCTTGGCAGTCGCGAGAGAATCGTAAGGCAGCTCAGGATTAGCACACTCAGTACTGACAGCTGACCAATGCCACTGCCCAAAAGAAATGCACTTAATTTCACAGAACCATCACAGAACGGTCCGGTTTGGAAAGGACCCTAAAGACCACCTCGTGACAACCCCCCTGCCAAGGACAGGCACACCTTCCACTAGACCAGGTTGCTCCAAGTCTTGTCCAACCTGGCTTTGAGCATTGCCAGGGATGAGGCAGCCACAGCTTCTCTGGACAACCTGTGCCAGTGCCTCACCACCCTCATAGGGCAGAGTTTCTTCCTACTATCTAATCTAAAACTACCCTCATGAAGTTTAACCCCATTCCCTCTTTTCCTATCACTACCTGCCCTTATAAAAAGTCCATCTCCACATTTCTTGCAGCCCCTCTTTAGGCATTGGAAGTTGCTCTAAGGTCTCCCTGGAGCCTTCTCTTCCCCAGGCTGAACAAGCCCAGCTCTCTCAGCCTGTCTTCACAGGGGAGATGCTCCAGCCCCCAGTCATCTTCATGGCCTCCTCTGGACTCACTCCAACAGATCTAAAACCCTCTTGTTTTGGGGGCCCCAGAGCAGAACACAGCACTGCAGGTGAGGTCTCACGAGAGCAGCGTAGAGGTAGCTTTTAGTTTGCCATTAGCAGCCACTGATGCTGGTGAAGGCAAGCCTGGCAGAGCTGTTTCGGAGCAGGCTGCAGTCAGTGGTGACCTCGGACTGATGGTCTTTAGTCATGTCCCCTCCACATATAAGTGCTAGTGAGTGTCTGTGGGGCTATACTTAGCTTTACTCTTTGCTCTGTTCAACAGACTGTTGAATGCTTCAGGAAAAGTTGTGTAGCTTCTTTTTGTGTTCTTTTTTCATTGCTCAAATGGCACTGCGGTATTGTGGTTTGGTTTTTGTTGGTTTGGTTTGGTTTGGTTTGGTTTGGTTTGGTTTGGTTTGGTTTTTTAAATTGCCTTCCCCCATGCTGTCATTTGTGAGGAATATAAACACGTTACTGAATGTCTCTTAGAACGATGGTATGCCTACAGGTCGGTGAATAATATGGAGTGGGGGAGATAAGAGGAAAGAAGAACAATCTTTCTAGGGAGCAGTTTTAAGAATCCAAGGAAGACAAAAATTAACCAAAACCATCCATCAATTTAAAGTGGACAATAATTTCTCCCATTACATGCACAGTGAACACTACAGGATTTTTTTATTATTTCAGTCAGAATATTTCTGTTGCTTTCAGTAGGAGTTTGTCATGGTCTTTGCATACACCTATAAAAGAGAAATGTTTATTCATAAGTTTATATTAAAAAAGACAGTGAAACAAATACTCCTATGAATTTTGTTTCCAAAAAGCTTCCGAACTGTCTGCAGAAGTCATGCTTCTATTCACTTTTCTAGAAGTCACTTTCTGGCTTTTAAAGTCTATTAATCTAGAGACCAGAAACTATAGACTGGGACTCAAATGATCTTCCACATACAAACTGAATAGTGAACCGCAACACACAAAAACTCTGATACACCCTGCACTCTCTAAGCAATACATAGGCTGAAATATATTCACATGAATAAGTCACAGAAGTATTTATACAGTGACTAAAATTAATAGAAATTAAAATGTGATTGTTGATCAACCACAATCAGGAAAAGAGCTAAATTCAACAAATCAGCTGTTTGCAACTAATAGTTTTCCTAGGTCTCATGGTAGATGTGGGTAAATGTTGACTTTCTAATTATGACAACAGAACTGAAGAGAGCACTGAGAAATCAAAATTAACTAGTGCCTTTCCTGAATTAATATCAGAATCTGTTGACGCACGCCTGGAACATTGGAATGAAATGTCTCAAGTTCATGGACTGAGCTTTCTCAATATGTTTTATGAAAGTAGAGAAATCCTGACTTTCTGTCTTGCTATAAGGGGAAAAAAGAAAGATATTCTTCTTTAATTGCAAATTTTGCTGAGTTTTGGCCAAGTGAAAAAGGGTGTCATACTTGGAGATGTCAAGCAATCTTTCTAGCCTTGTCACCTACTGCATCTTGAAGAAAAAAATGCACTGTACTCCCATGAGCTGTGAGGTGGCCTTGCAGGTTCTCTGACCTGCTGAAAGAGGGGAAACTTTCCACCAGAAGAGGTGGGGAGGTAGTCAAAGTATTGCCTGCCAGATCTGGCCTTGCATCAGTCTCAGTTCAGACTCAGAGATCATCAGAGGCCCCAGTCCCAGCTTCTTAGTTTGAAGGGAATTTCTACTTGTGCCAAGGAGTGTTTCATCAATCTGTACTACCCTGGAGCCACTGCATGAAATTTTGTGTAAGGAAATTTAGTTATTGCAAGTGCAAAGTACAATTTCAAAGTCCCCTCTCTTCAAACTGATTTTGTTGTTGTTGTTGCTCTTAGATGCTGGGAAGGATGCTACAGTTCTCATCACGTTAATTCTGGCACTATTTTCTTCAAAAAACCCCTAGCACCAACATATTGCAAGAAAAAGTATGAAAACTGGTGAAAGAATGATGGAAGGCTCCTTGTAATGTTGTTGTGCCACATATAGGACTTTTTAGGAAACAGAGTCTCTATTGTGTCAAGCTTGGAGGTTTTGAGATATTTTCCTGTCTTCTACTCAGACCTCAAAAATTTTGCACAAACCACTAACCTAAGAACAACCCAATATAGATAAAGGTGAAAATTTTAGTCTGATGTGTTTGTAAAAAAATCATTTTGACTCCAGTTTTTATTAAACTTCAGTAGCCCTAATTAACTGGCACTTCAACTAAGCACAATGTTTTGACATTCTTGACACTTTCTTTTCAAAACTAGTTTCCATAATGATAATGCAGAAGTTATTGCTTTGTGAACACACCTGATCTTAACAGTTCCTGATTTAGCCTTTTTCAGAGCAGGGGGGATGTGTTTAACATCTCTCTTGAGTGCCAGTTTCATACGTGCAAAATGGAGTTCCAAGTTACATGTGGCAGAAAGGACTCCCATAACTTACATTACAGGAGACCTGGGGTCAGCCCAAGTAGGTCCTTTCCAGTCCAGCCCAGGATATTTCCTAGAATTACCCAAATTGTCTGTTTCCCACCACCTTCTGTGATTCTTCTATGACTGAGCAGTGGTCTCTGACGTTCATTGTGACTCACGCAATCTTTCAAATGATAAATAAACCCCTGCTCTCTTACTGAGCCGGTGCAACTAAAAATCCCCAGTTAACAACGCCATTTGCAAAATCTGTTCCCTGGGAGAGGTGAGCTCACAGGGAAATACCAAAGGGACTCTGCAGAGCAGTAGCTAGGGGGCAGCCCCATCGAAAACACAGGTCACTGACTTAGACCTGCAGCTCCCTTGAAGGGAGTTTGGAGTATTAGTGGGCCAAGAAAACAAGTCATATGAGGAGCGTCTGAGGAAGCTGTGGTTGTTAAGCCTGGAGAAAAGGAGGCTCAAGGGAGACCTTATCGCTCTGTGAAGCTACCTGAAAGGAGGTTGTAGGGGGGGTGGATGTCAGTCTCCCACATAATAAGCAATAGGACAAGTGGCAATGGTATCAAGCGGCACCAGGGGAGGTTTAGATTGGGTATTAGGAATAAATTCTTCACCAAAAGGGTTGTCAAGCACTGGAACAGGCTGTCCAGGAAAGTGGTGGAGTTGCCATTCCTGGCAGTATTTAAATGACTTGCATATATGGCACTTGGGGACATGGTTAAGTGGTGGACTTGGTGAGGTTAGTGGTTGAGCTCTATTTTAAAGAGCTTTCCAAACCTAAATGATTCTATGATTTCAAGGCTTCTGTGTGCTGTATATGCCCCCTTCCCTTGCATACTTCCTGAAGATTTAGACATAGCTGCTGTTCAGGCGTAGCCTCATGAAGCCTAGACATGAGGAGGCACAGCGCCTTGCCTCCGGATGTTGTGCCATTGATAATCACAAGAACAACCAGGAGGGTAAGCAGTGATAAACACAAAAAAATCAGGAGCTGGGCAGAACACCTGATTGCAACTGCCTGCACTGGGTCCCGGAGGTAGCAAAGCTGATGCACTCAGGCAAGGTGATGCAGGTCACCATTGCTGGGGAAGCAAGGGAAATGATAAGAAAGTGAGCAGAGCATCTCTGCCTTGCTGCTCAGGCCTGTTAGGCAAATAAACCTCATGCACGCATGCAGCCAGGAGAGCCCGTCTGGCCTTAGTGGATGTAGTCCCTTGCCATCCCTGAGGCAGAGGATCTAACTGGCGAGGAAGCAGCTGGCTTTAGCAGACAAAAAACCCCAGAGCCAGAGGCAGCAGCAGTAGAAGAGATAGGGGAGAACTGGTCTGAGAGCTGTTTATTCAGAGACACCACCTCTGACCCTTCTCCCCAGCCAGGAATACAATCTATTTATGTAGGTATACACATATTTAGCTAACTTGATATTTCATCATAGAAAGTTATGGAGCTTTAGTGTTTGCTTAACTATCCTCATCTATAAATATTACTAAGCAGACTGTCATTTGTATACACACAGTTTCATAACAACAGAGCGTATCCCAGCTTTGCAAAGTCCTAGTCATCTGTTTGCCCGGGGTGAGTAATTTGTGTTGAGAAGCAGGAGTAATTTGGACTTTCTTTCTCAACATTTATGGAAAAACAGAGAGATTTTGGGGCTTGCTGAGGTAAACATTCAAGATTTCAAGAAACTCACATTTCAATATTCTAATGATCTCCTGAAGGTTCCTTAGTTATAATTTTTGTTGCTTATTCATTTGGGGTTTACCTCATTATGTAGCCTGATATGGTTTAATGTGGAATTTAAAGCATTTGCTTTGTTCCGTAGAGTATCAAACTACAATACTCACAAAGGAAGCAATGGCAACAACTTATACTAACTGTTCAGTGCTTTACCCAATTTCTGACATATACTGTATGAGATTTTTAATCACTGAATTATTAGAAGAAAGAACAGTAAAGGTAATTCCCCCTTTCCTTGCCTTCCCTATAATCTTCATCACAGTTATCTACAACAGCCTTCCATTTAGAGACTGAGAAAACCCCTTATTTATGGATCTCAATAGAGATTAGACTGAGACAGAGGCCAGGTACTACCAAGGATGATAAAGGTGTTTCTGGCCGGTCAGAGAAACTGAATTTTAGAAATCCACCATAAGGTGCATTTTAATATCAACATCTTTAGCACTCCCAGAATTATCCAGGAATTTTAGGATCACAAGTCCAGATTTGGATGCCTGCAGATAGAGTCGGGCCAAGCAAAAGTTACCCAAGCTTTTTTGTGTCTCTAACCCCAAAATACATTTTAAAGGGAAGCAGCATACATCTCCATGGCTTTGACCATGAACCTGGTTGAATCACTTGCACGCTGGAGAGCATTTGTTATTAGGCCAAAATTCATCATCTTTACAGTCATGATGTACCACTGCCTTGCATCGAACTGGTTCGCTAGAATTAAGTCTCCACTTGAGGGAAAAAAAGAGTTTTAACTGGTTTTGCTGCCAAAGCCAATTTGTTGTGTAACTGAATCTTTAGTCCCTTCAGTCATTAAGTTGCTTGTGAAAAAGTTATTTGTTATCCCCAAACTGATGTGATGAATGTGCCAGCAGTCTTTTCAGAAACGTCATCATCCTACTGTCTCTAGCTTCAGATCAGCAAGGCAGTCAAGCACGTGCTTACCTTTAGGTAGGTACTTAGTCTCCTCCACTTACTGCTTTCCCAGCAGGTTGAAAAGGATAAGCACATACTTAAAGACAGGCATACGCTTACCTTTCTCCATCTTTATTAAAGCACTCGTAACCAGTGAAAATTCCTAACTGCAGCCAAATTCCTCTTTCTACTAATTCTGAAAATAAGCATAAATATTTACCTAAAATATTAGTACATTTATCATATCTTATCTTTGACATAATTACTTTAATCAAACGAATTTTTAAAAACTAATGTTACACCTACATGGCCTACCAGTAACATGACAATAATGGAATATGGACTGGCAGATTTATTTATCTAAGAATATACGCTTGGAATGAAAGTGGCAAAATTGTAAATTGGAAAGCAATACATAGGGATATTGTGGTTTATAATTTAGACTTGGATGAGTTTTCTTAACCATATAAAGGGCATACATAGCTGATTTTCATTAAACTTTGTTTTGTTTTGTTTTTATATTCTGTTAAATAAAAAAGCAAATATAAAGCATGTCATTCTACTGCTTCTTGATAAAATGTTTTAGATTGTATTGACCTTTGATATGGACAAAATTTACATAGCAAATATTACTGAAATCTTTAGTACTAATATTATGTATTTCATGAATTTCTATACCTGACTCCAGTTACCACTACAGTTACTGCCCTGTCCCTACACACATTGGATGCATCACTCTCCAGTGTTTTCCCTTCTCTCCTCCCCAGAAATCTTCCTTCAACCTGTCTCCAATGCCTTGCAGTCAGATAAAGTCTTCCTTGACCTCTTCATAGCCAGCTCTGCCTCCGTTAACCTGTGAACAGCTTCAGACATCACTCCCCTATGTTTTTCTTGAATTCTTATTTTCCTTTGGCTTCTCTGTCCCGTTCTCCTTGTCCTTCTGCCTCTGTAATTTCTTTTCAGTATGTCATAGTTCTTTGTGATCACTACTGATCATGTTACCCAACACTGCCTCACTGGTTACTTTTATTCCCTGCCAGCATCCATCAGTCATCTTCCGACTGGTAAGTATATTTATATTGCAAATACATGGAGAGAACCATCTTTGTCTTCCACATTGATATAACACTGAATCCTTGTCTGAATTCTAAGAAATGCCTGACTGCTGTGACATAGGAACTACCTGAAGCTAAGAGTGTATTTTACTTTTTGATTTGTTTAAACAGTTGGTAAAGGAATGGCAATGTATTGTTTACATATAGTTGTTTCATGTCATCTTTATGAGATTGTTTTATCTAATGTGATTACACAGCAAGATAATGTCAAATAATGGCTTCTTTGTAGGGAAGTCGTCTTTTAGACTACAAGTCTGGCATACTAGCCAAATGCATACATAATTTAAAGGGCACTTTAAACACTGCCAGAAAAAGTATGTGAAATATGGGTGAGCTTGAAGTGAAGAAACTGCTCAAAGGTTAAGTTGCATGAGAAAAATCTTTCCCCCAGCTATGATGCTATTAGAAAATAAATGGAGCATTTTTTTTTTTTTTCTCTTGTGCATATAGGCATTTCAGTGATGTGGTACAACTCACAGATTAGAAGAGACCCCATGTGTTTGTGTCCCCACCTATTTGAAAAAGCAGCCAATTGATTACTGAAATAAATATGATTATGTACTGTGAATAGGAATGCTATGAGGTTCAACACTAGCCAAGCATACTGTGTAGATCATCTGTGTTTGATGCCAATGTGCTCACCCAATCACCTTCACCCATTACCACCACACTGGAAGTAAAGAACTATTAGATGAACAAGAGCTGCATGAGACACAAAGGCAAATGTAGCTCTGCTTCAACCTTGAGTCAGCCTAGACATAAGTGCATGGAGAAATTTAGTTTTTACAATTACAGCTTTTGTGTTTAGAGAACATCTTGTTGTTTCTTACATCTGCCCTTGCCTGAGAGTTCTAAACTGATGTTCTTAAGGTCATTAATTCGAATAGCAATGGGAAAGCAGAAGAAAGAGACACATCATGGCATGAAACAAAAATCCTAAGAGCAAGAATGATTTAATGCTTAAATGTAATCTCCTTTATATTCTGTTAGGGAGTTTGAGATGTGCTTTTTTAATCCTATCTTCCAGGAATTTTTTTCCACGGGAAAACTTCCCCATAAATTCAGAAAACATTCCAGCACTTGGTATGGTTTTACACCCTGAGAATTTATTATTCATTAAATAGGTCTTTTGAAGTCCAATTTCTAAGTATTGATGTTTTATCTTTAAATGGCAAACATGCGAACAGCCTTAAAGGCCCACTGACAGTCACTCAGGAGCAGCTCAGTTGCTCATGTCTAGACGAGGTCTTCCCCACACAGGGAAACTTTTGTAAATATCAGTTACTAGATTCGCAACACTAATACAAGTAGTTAATAATTATCACAATGTGCCGAAACTGCACAGTTTGCTTCCTGATTACAATATTAAATTGCTATTGAGCTCTGGTATTTGCTTCAGGCAATACTACTGAGAAGCCTCCAAAGACTTTGATCGGCCTCCCTGCACAAGCATGGGAAATGTATGCCTGCACAAAAAGCAGAGACAGCACTGGGGTTTGCCAGAAAGCAAACAACACTCAGACAATAGAAGAAAAGTTTTATCAGAGCTGAAGTGTCCTTTCACTTGGGAACTGTCATTGCGTGAAAAGAAAGCACACACATGCACTGGATTAGAGCTCCTGTGGCAGACCATTGCCATGAGCAGGGTGATTCAAGCTGTTCACAGAGGGTACTGCACAGCCAGCTCCAAAAGCTTTGTTTTAGTTGCTTTTGATGACATCTAAAAAGGAGCTATGCCAGTTCAGAAAAGTTCAGAGGTTCCATCTGACATGTTTGTGAACATTTGCTGCTGATACTTTTGCCCATCCCCTGCAGACCAAGCACTTGTGAATGACGAAGGGGAACCACCATTGCTGGAACCACTGTTCATTTTGGTCATGCATTATAAATATAAACACAAACCCTAATCCTCAGCTTCTTGATTCTTTATCTTTCTGAACTCATGAACCACACTTCCCTTCTTCCTTTGAAGTCTCCATTTAACTGTAAAATTCATAAATGGTTCAAGTTGTCTCCTTAGATTTTGGACATTTGGGCAGCTATAAACATTCAGAAAAGACCAGGAAAGGGTGCAAGATATGACATGATGCCTAAGCCTAGACCAGGCCTTAGATTAAGGTTTCTGCTTGAGAACAAGATTTGGAAGATGCTTCTGCAGTGTCAGGTGACTAGTGCTCAGTAATCTGACACATAAATGTAGACTTCATTTGATGGGAGGAGAAGGTGTGACAAATCTATTAGGAGCAAAGTTTCAGACTCAGAATTTATTCCTTATTTGCCTGTGATCAAAGCTGACTTCTCTGTGATTTTTCTAAAGTGAATGCACTTAACATTTAATCAAGTACTGAAGACCATAGCCAGAAGGACTGCAGTTATAAGGGCGCCAGTAGGAGTAGTCCAGGAATGTGATTTGCAGGTACAGATTCCAATCCTTACACTTACAAAAGGCTGTTGAAAGAGAACATGCAGGCATTTGACTCTTTCTATAAAGCAAAGCCAGGTGTTTGCGCTTGGAAAATGCAGGTGTAAGTTTATGGACTTGAGTTTATCATGCCAAGGCTGAAACCATATCCCTCATGAGATCATATGCTATTGCCCAGCTTTTTCATCATTAAGTCATGCTGTTCATGTAGGTTCTGGGAGTTACTCTTAAAATCACTGGGCTGGGTTCTCTAACTCATGGAGTTTTGTGAGCTTTATGGTCTCTAACAGAACTATGTGAGTTACATAGGGCAAGGCTTCCATCCTCCTTCAGAAAACATATGTTGAACTGAAATACTAACACTATAGGTCCTAGAAGGGGAAACAAGACATTTGCAGGCTTCTCAACTGTGTGTAGGTATGTCAGCTGAATTCAGTCTTTCATTTCAGCATTTGAAACTTACCTCAGATGTTTCCTCAGAGAAGATAATAGTGCTAACTTGTCCTTCTTTTTTATGCACATACTAAATTGCAGAATGTGTGTGTGAGGTCTTGGCTGCCAGCCTTGTATCGTGGGCCTCTTGTCCAGGATAAAATGTCATTCTTAAATTAAATCACAATGGTGTTAAAAAGAAAGGAAGAAAATGTCTCCAGACTGTTTTCAGAGATCTTCTGAAACCCACATCACAAAATCAAACAGACAGAAACTTTTGTGTCATTAAATCTGCCCTGGTATCAGCTGCTGCTTGCTTCCAAGTACCTATTTTACAGGGCATTATAGTACCTGATTTTAGATGTCCCAAGCAAAAGTTTTATCTATGGGTTCTTTTGGTTCTTGCATCAAACTCAGATTAAGACAGCAGATACTGCTATTTTCTGCTGATTCTCTTCCACCAGGCACTGCTGAGATATTTTATATCTTGTCAACAGTTCCTCTTCAAGAATAACCTGAGAAAGCATGTATGTTATTATACAAGTAACAAGGGTCTGCCCTCTTTCTTCCAGTTTTTTCTACTATGACAGCTAACACAGAAAAAGATCAAGGCTTGTCGTAGGAAACAAAAAGCAAAGAACTACCTGGTGTTACATGGTACATTGGCAGGTACGATTAATTATTTATGCAGTACCATTGGTGGAGCAGCAGACAGGTCAGGTTCCTGATTATGCTGTCTGTGGGCATTTTGCTGATGCTTGTCAGCTCCATTCTTGGTCAAATATTATGGTTCCATCCTGCTGCTGAGTGATTTTGTCTTTTATTTGTGAATTACCACTAAACAAAAAGGCATAGAGTTGACAGGAAGATTGCATCTCAAGCATCATATATGTTTTGTTAATTCTGGGTAATGCAACAGTGTTGATCTAATCTTTCAGTCTTGATTCTGGACGAAACTGATTGGATTTGAAACTATAACACAAGAGCTGGAATAACTGTATTTAGTGTGTATTATTCCCAAGGAAAAACTAGAAATCTTGACTCTTTAAATAAAAATGCGAAAATTGAGAGAAAGAGACAAATTGCAGTTGGTAGCAATTTGAAGCTTATATAGAAGTTGTCAGTTGGTATATTTTTTTTTCTAACTCATCCTCTCACCCTTTCTAATTTATCTCCCTCTCCCACTGACTTCTAGCCAAATTTAGAGGAGAATTTCTCATCTGTGCCCTTAAAACTCATGCCCTGTATTTCACAATCAGACCGTTATCACCACAAGCCTGGGCTGAGATGGACTATGACTTCCCTATATGCTCCTCCTAGCAAAGATTTGCCATCAGTGCTGACAAGCCAGCAACAGCATTGCCAGCTGCAAGGAACATCTCTCCTAGCTGACAAAGTATCCCGTCAGCCAGTATTAGCCTGGAGAGCGTGTCTTTCCCAAAAAGCCCTACATCATCACCAGGAGCTGCAATGTGAAAGTCCTGCTATCAGGGCAACAGTCAAAATTTATTCTCAGGCTGGCCTCACATGTTAACTTATCACCAAACTAAACTCTTTGCTGAAAGGCTGGAACTTGTATTCACAGAGGGTGAAAATTGGTTCCACTGGGAAAGCTTCAAAGTCATTTCAGCCATTAAACTCTAGCTGGATGTATCATAAGTACAGGAGAGGTCGAGGCACTGCCTGTGAACCACGGGGACTTGGTAAAGAAGTTTCTGCTGAAATTGGCAGCTCAATTGTGTATTCTGTTTCAGTCTGACTCTGCAGCAGAGCAAGTCGCGTTTGTACATGAGACTCATTATGCTTCCCCTGTTTAACATACCAATTACCTTCTGTATTTACCATGTTTAGAGCGGCTTCATGTCAAAAATTAATAATGCTAAAATAAAGAGCTGCGCTGATATTTGCTAAAGAGGAAGCGTAAAGGGGAAGCATGTTAGACTAATAGAATGTGTAATGAAAACGGAAGGTGGATTTGCAGCTGTGGGGATCACATCCTGAAGAATTTCATGGCATGCCATGTGGAGGTCCCACAGAGGCCCATGTGCTCCTTGAGTCACACTTCAGACTGAGATAAGTGTATCTGGAGAGGCGGCAGTGCCTAAGTAATTTCACCCTGTAAGCAATGTAAACACGTAGTGGTGCCAGTCAGTCCCTCTAAGAGCTTCACTCCTCCAAATTTCACGTCTGTCTCTCCATATTGGACAGAAGTGTTTGCAAGGCAAGCAAGTTTGGAGGACAAGATAATGGGGAAACATTTTTATCTTTTTTAACAGGTCTTTGCACAAGCTTGGGCAACTGAGGAAACCTTGATTCACACTGCTAGTGCTGGGCAAACCCCTGGAATAGCCACAGGTCTCTGATCTTTCTCTTCGAAACTCAGGAGTCTGCAAAGGACTTACAGAGATTCCCCAGAGAGCCTGGCAACTCCAGTGCATTAACCCTATCTTATAACTTTTGACTTTAGCATCTGCCTTGTACTGGGACTTGAAAAGCTGTCTCTAGTAGACAACAAGCCGTCATGCACCGAGGAATGCTTCCTTGCTCACGCTGATCACCACAGACAACAGGCTGAACAACCTCCTAATGGGAAATTGCAGTAAAAGGACCATATTGAGTAGTGGCATTGGAACAGTTGTCATTAATGGAAATAATAAATGAAGTTATAATATTTTTAATGAAAACAGATGGAAATTTTATGTTTTCACTTTAAAAAATTCTCTATATATGATGACCTCAACAAGAAACTAGTATACAGGCATGGACTGTTACTTGTTGTCTCCACTTTCATAGGGGCACCTTCTCTAGGTTGGTATGGGAAAGAACCTGGTTTCTGCATCACTTTGCTCACAAGCTTGGATTCCTTTGTGAGGAATGATGTGAGGGAGAAAGGGGAGAAGGTCTGAATTTGCCTACTAGCTCCAGCAGTAATAGATGGTGGTTTAACATTTTCCTAGGTTTCTTGTTTTGGAAAGCTAATCCATACCTAAGCAAACAAGTTGTTTTTACAGTAAAAACACACTGAGTGCTGAGAGTTTGCCTTGTGTGTTTGCCCTGTTGTAAATGATGACCTCCACTAAGAAATCTGTCTTTGATAGCCCATTCAGTAAAGTTTTAAGAGACACTTCATATGCTGCGCTCTTTGCTTACTTCTTTTCCATTTAAGTTCCCATTTGCGTTAGTGGAAGTTTGTTTTTCACAGATTTCCACTATTTACCTGTCATTTTTTTTTTCCCACTGCAAACTCAGCCATGCTCTGAATCAGGATTCTTCCCTTCCAATGCATCACTCGCAGGTCGTGAAATCTCTGTCAGCAAAGATATGCAAGACTTATTGCTGTGCAAACATTACTGGCCTTTTACACAAGGACAAATTCCATTCATGCCAGCATGGAAGATGAAAAAGGAAGAAATCCAGGAACACTCGTTGACAGCCAGTGTGTGCACTGACTGGCCTGGAAACAGATAAGGAGTGCAGAGTTTTATTAATAATACAATAGAGAGGAGCCAGCTCACTTGTCCTGAAGAGAGCTTGTTTTGCAGCTGAGAACGATAAAACTTTTTAGGCTTGAATGCAGGAAGCGGGGATTCTCAATACACAACAGGAACAGATCTGCTGAGCAAGAAGTTACCATTTTTATAACATTGCTTGCAGAACAAGGCACATCAATCTTTTACTCTAAACAAGCTCAGTGTTATTCTTCCAGCAGAAAGGTCAAAAATATATGATATGAAATCTGAATCACTGTTTCATTCTGCTTGGACTGGATGTAGTGCTACTTGCCTCTCACTGGCAGTGTGAAAAATAGTACAAGTGTAGGAATATCTCAGATTTCAATTCCTTCCAGAAGGCTTCCTTCTGAAGGTGTGGTGAATGATGGTGTATGGCTACTAGCAAACAGAGGCTGGAGTCATCATTACTGCAGCTAGGAAGCCCAAAGATGAGCACCAGTTTCACGCCCAGCTGCTATGCCCTGCCAGAACATACTTTGCAATACTTTATGTGCTGACCTCCAAGAACTAAAGTAATAAACTCTGTTTGGTTTTGCACTTAAAGTACCCTTATTTTTCTTAAGTGCTTTCTATTAATCAAGACACATTGAAACATGTCATGAAAAGGGACCAGCAGTGCCAGCACTATCTGCATAGATGGAAGAAATGTCCACTCTATGGTGATGCGTTTCTGCTTGGTGACAACACAGGGCTATTGGGTGCTTGCACTGAGGTGCTCTTAGGTCTCTTCTTGCTCAGTGACACAGTCCCTGAATCAGAAATTCCTTGGTGTTACAGGCCAAATGTCAAAATAAGGTTTCTGGTGAAAGACCTGCAAGAAGGATCTTCCTCATGCCATGGTGGAAAATAATCTGTCCAGTGAGACCATTCACTTGGGTTAGAAGATACCATTCATCCACTTTTTTAAATAGAGCAAGTATTTGTGCTTCATCTAAGCTGAATGTGATCTAGAGCAGATCCAGCTTAGGAAACCACATATTTTTACAGGATCACAGAAGCAATTTCTCCATATGCCTAGTTTTTACTCTCTAAGACATGCACTAAAACCTGCAACAGAAATTATGCAAGACCTAGCTTCTTGCTATAATTACAGGGTTCAGTTAGTAGCAATACTTTGTAACTGCTCAAAGTTATGATTAACTCAGTAATTTCAGGGAAGTTCATTGCCTGGACCTGGAATGACCTCCATCTTTGAATCCCAATAGGAATTTTAAAGTAATCTCATCACTTGACAGCAGCCCAGCAAAAATGATACATCTCACAGGACGGAAGAGTAGAGAGTTCAGAGAAACACACAAGAATAGCAGAGATGTGACTGGGTTGGAATTCCATACAAAATGAACATCTCACACCAAAGATCTGGTAAATAATTCAGGGACAAATAACATTTTACTGGACAAAATCATACTATAATTTACATGGGTCATATCAGGGTTATAGAGCCGATTTCATGCAACTGAAAGTAATCAAGGAGTCTGAACTTGAAATCTGTTTCCATCATGTAATGTGCACCTTCTTACATGATTATTGTACAACTCAAGGTCATCTGCAAAATACAAACAGAATAATTAATATCTCCATAACATAAAAGGGTGGGATGGGCTAATGTTTTTTATCTCCTTGAGCCTTCTCCTTGTAATAAGCTCATATTTTTTATTGCATTATGCATAATATATTCACTCACATCTCACCATTGCACTGTTTTCTACCAAGACAATGAAAATACTGGGCCCCCTTTTACATGAACCCACACCACATATTGGCAGAAGTATCTTACATCTAACCTGAGGCCAATAGCTGCTGGGAAGTAATTAGTTGTAGTGCTGATATAATCCCTTAGTAAATGTAAGCACAACTCCTATTTGTGATGAAGGTGAAATGTTTGTGGTAACAAATGCCATTTTCTCTGAATAAAAATGTATTTGCATTTAATCAATCAGGGACTCATTTTCAGTGTTGTCTTCATCTCCCTAAACCTTGGCCTCCCTAAACCTTGGCCTTTTGTGTATGATTTTAGTGTTAGAGGAGGGTGTCTGCAGATTATTAAAAGAATGTTGCAAAATAACTCTAATGACCTGAATCAGCAAGGGATAGATGGTCAGAAATTACGAGGCAGTCCTATTACCTCCTGGTACCTTCAGGCTCTCACCAGACCCTTGCAGTCCTCAAAATGAGATGAGGAGGATATTGTTGCCACTATTACTTAGTGAGTGGGTACGTTCATATCTTGAACAATGAGCATACATATGCACATCACACATGCAAAGATCAGCCTCTGAAGGGGGAGGAAGAAGATCGTAGGGCTTTGCTGCTGAGGACTATAACCTGCAGACTTTGGAAGGTGACATGGAGAAATATCACTTAATTTACAGAGTGGAGTTGTCTCAGGAGAAGGGGGATGGCTGGGTGAGTTCTGTGGGAGCTGAGGAGAGCCTGAGCTGTGCAACCCAGTCCACACCACTTCACAGCCATGCAGTTGGACTGGCAGCAGCCAGCTGGCTTCTCCCCCAAAGCATCCCAAGTGCACCATTCCTCGAGAGTACTGCCAACCCAAGGGGTGCAGCTAAGCAGAGGTCTTTTGGCCACAAACAGCCCTTGAAGATCCTTTAGGTGGCTGCAGAACTTTCCCCTCTAACGTTCTTTGCAGAGACAAAGCATCCAAAGCAGGTTTGAAGGTCTGAGCCATGAAGTTCTTCTGCTTTTAAAGGCTGAGGAGAGAACTCTGGGAATCAATTGCCATGAACTAGAGCGGTTGCTTTAATAATTTTCAGTTTCCCCAATGTGCTTCTCTTGGCCAACCCGGGAAGTAAGTTACAAATCTCAGCTATTATTGTAACTTCCCAGCAGGGGCCCTGTTATATGATCAGGCGGAGGGTGTTTCCAACAGGCTTTTCCAGGGCATGCATGAGGATGGAGAAGGTTCCTGTGCTGGAAGGAGCATGGGTGGTCTTCATGGTCTTCATGTTTGGCCCCAGAAAAGCGCCCACTCCATCAAAGCATGTCATCAAGTTAGAAGAGGAAAATCACTGTAGCAGTCTAAGAAGGAAAAAAAAAAAAAACACCACCAACCAACTAACCAAAAACCAAAGGTTTTTGTGGAATCCACAACAGAATTTGTGGATTCTTCAGCCAGCTGTAGGATAGCCCATTCTCCTGTATGGTTACATTGCCAAGTCATTTTTCCCTCCTTGCTCTCTGTTGACCTACTCACAGCAAGCAGGGAAGTGACTAATGCTGCTGAAAGTGAGTGGCACTGGCTTCAGGTACGGCTGCAGCACCTTTAATTACTTTGGCAGTTTGTTTTTGATTTTTTTATTTGTTGAGATTTTGACATTGATTGTGAAATATTAAGACCAGTGAGAATGGAAAAATCTTAATAGCAAGCTCAATGTAGAGAGGAAAAACTCAGAATTGGTGTCTTTTCCCTGTGGAGGTAATCTATTATCCCTGAATATACAGGCAAAACTTCAATAGACAAATGAAATGGCAGCACACAGCATCTGTTTGGTATGGAAGGAGCACAGGGTTCTGGTAGAAAGAACGTGGTGCAGGAGGGAATTTTGATTCTGAACACGTGCAGTTAGCTTTTGATACAAAACTTCACCACTGCAAACTGTGATCTAGACTCCATTATCACCTGCTTTAAAGATCTCTCTATATAACATCAGCAATGCTGGATCAAGCCAGAATATTTGACTTACAAGAAGAGCTTTAGTAAAGGGTAAATTGTGACAAAAATTGTCTCCTTCCTTGTTTGTTTGCACAGTGCAGATCAAGTGATACACTCTCGGCAGTAATGCAGCCTGATCATTACTGAACACTTTCCCTGGCATGCCTATGAGCAAACTTTCTATTGTTTCAATTAGATGATCTTGAGCATTCAGGGAATTTAATACTGATGGAGCTCAGCTCCTAAATTCCTAGAAATTAGAGCTTGGGAGAACCTAGGGAATCGTCTTGTTCATCCCCTGACAATGCAGATTATTTTCTACTGTATTTTTACTGTGGGTTTTTTTCCAGTCTATTTTTAATGATTCTAGCAATGGGGTTTCCATCACCTTTCCTGGGGGACTGGTCCACATTCTAATAGATCTCACTGTTAGGAAAATTTTCCTGATATTCAGTCTAAATTTTCCTTTTGCTCAATTTCATCCCATTACTCCTAGATATGCCCAGTAGAGGTGGGTGAAAACTGAAAGTGAGTAGGCAAACCTGACACATTATGTGTGCTCAGAGCCAATTTACAGCAGCAGGTAAAGTGATAGAGTCAATTTGCAGCTTTCTGTAAGTGACAGAGAGGGTCTTAGGGCATGCACTCTCTGAAAATGGTTCTGAATCTTGATGAAAACCCCAAGGTAGAGAAAAATATCCAGAAGCTGTAATGACTTCATATTTTTTGCAACACTCAGGCTGAACACAACAAGAATCCTCTATTGGAGAGATAACAGGTAGAGCACCTTGTTTATGCTGTGGCTGCCAATAAAACTTAAATTTATACAGGCATCTGAACAGCACACTTTCCATTGGACCAAATGCTGCAAATTCTCTTTTGCATGCTAGACAGAATTAAAATCCAACTTAGATTCCTTGAGCTGTTACTCACTAGATAATGAAACCCTTAGCTGAAAATTGCATTATATTTTAAATGTTCTTGTGTAAGTAACTTTTATGTCTGTAAAAGCTTCTGATACATTGATAATAAACTTTCCAAGGAAAGCTAAATGCCCTCTGCATGCAGGCACATTGCTCTGTTTGGCACATTCAATGGGCACACTTCTGTTTTCTTTCTTGCTGCTATGAATGTGCTAATGGGCACACTTCTGTTTTCTTTCTTGCTGCTATTGAATGTGCTAATGGCACATTCAATTGGGCACACTTAGGTTTTCTTTCTTGCTGCTAATTTACTGCCAAACAGGCAGCCAGTCTTGCCACCACTTTGCTACTCCCATCACTTAACCTTTCAGACTATTTTTCTACTTTCTTTTCTCATGCTATATAAAGATCATATTTCTCATTGTTCTCTTCAATACCATATATCTCTCCATTCTTGGACATGCATGTACCATTTCTACCCCATCAACTTTTATCACAAAAAAACTTTTTTGCATCCTACTCCTTATTTATATCCTTTCTCACACTCATGTCTTCCCCAGTATCTTTTACTGACACTCTCCCAAGACCAAATTGAATCAGCCTTCAGCCAGTATTTGGATCTGACCAAAACTGCAGTGTTCTCAGGAATGGACAGTGCCTTCTTTTATATTGGTTATGGAAGACGACAGAAAGCTAGTGAAGTAATTCACAGTGGGGAGTGATAGGGCCCCTTCAACAGGAGCAGAAGATGGTTTTTACAGCCTCTTGAACAGCAAGCCAGCCTCTCTTGAAACTATAACAGGTTTAGCAGACAAAAAAATCCTAAAAGACTATGTTAATCTCATAATGATACAAGGAACTCCATGATGCGGTTAGAGCCATATCCAGCTGCTTAGCTGAATCAGAAAAGACATGAAAACAGTCTACTCTAAATGAAGCAGGTACATCTGGAAGAAACACAAGTCGAAGGCACTGGAACTGCTAGCTGAGCAGCAGTGCATGCCCTACAAATTCTGCCCTTGGGGAGGGATTAGAAAACTGGGACAGGCAAGGAAAAGCGAGGTTTGTGAGAGATTGCAAGGGAATGCTGGTCCTTATAAAGAAATACAGTTTGATGAGGGCAAGGAGTAAAAGCTGCTTCTGAGACTGGTGGTAAGTGAATAGGACAGTGCAGACCATGGGGCAGAAAAAAAGATGAGACAGAAGAAATTTCAAGTTAGGTGTAGAGCACACATGCCTGATGTCTCACTGGGACTATCAGGGTTGCTGGTGTTCCTGATGGTGTCATAAATATCTAAGGCAAGGCATCAGAAGGATAAAAGGTAAAATCATCTTCCCAGGTACTTGGAGCTGCCTCAGAAATACGCTGTTCATGGATCACTCTGTGAAATCCTATGGCTTTGGTCAAGAGTGAGGTCACCAAACAGGATTATAACTCTTGATTTTGGATTTTGTAGTCTGAGTGACCCTTCATGTTGTTCTCTTTTCTTATTTTTCGAGTAAATCCAATTGTTGCTCCAGCTGTCACTTTTTTCTCACTTGCATTTAATCACATAAACCACCTGATGTCTACCCTGGACCATTTCGCAGCCCTTTAGTCTTTTTCTTAGTTGCAAATCAAGATGCATGCTTTGATCAAAACAAAGAAATCTCTATTTCAGGGTCCATTAAATTAAGGTGTTGCCTCTCTTTGTAGTGAACTTCCATAATTGAAAACAGCATATGCATTCAGACTGGAATTATGTCAGCAGTTGAGCCAGTGATCATCTCCTGTAGGGAATTTCTGTTCTGAGAATTTGCTTCTCACCACAGTTCTCTAAAATGCTGTACATGCCCTACCTGTATTGCCCTTTTGGTTTTCCTCTCCCAAGGGTGAGGAATTTAGCAACACAATTAGCAGTGCTCTTCATCTGTAGCTGTTCTCATACAGGACAAGTACCAATCTGTATTTGGGAATCAGAAGATCGCATACACTTCAGCAGTCTTAATTGTTCTTTAGGGGAACACACACACAATCTCCTCTTTGCACTCCTTTCATCCTGTTCCCTTCACTGATCCCATATTTCTCCAACTCTGCTGCTCATGGTGCTGTCTGTGACCCCTTCTTCCACTCTTCTCTTGGTCTTCTTTCATGACATTTGACCTATATTTTCCCATCTCCTTCCTCCATGTCTTGCTTTAAAACCCATAGGAGTGCTATCCTGATCTCACCACTTGTGTTCCCAAGCCCTCTTTCTTTTCAACATTGATTGTAACTTGATTTGATCTGTTAACTCAAGCTCTTTTGGTCAACAACCTTGACTCCTTTATTCTTTCAATACTTGTCAGATATTTTACTGGCCAGCTGATGAAATGGTTTATCTATGTGGTACTAAGCTTAAATTTCACTGCTGTCCTTCACTTAAGATATCTGTAAGAGGGGGTTAGTGCATGTCTCCGTATAAATACAGTACATAAGAAGGCTTAGGAGTGTTAACCCTGTAGACAGAGAGGATTTGTTGTGGTAAAGCTATGCAGAAGAAACAGAATACAAAGGGAAAGAACATGCAGCAGTTTGAACAGATCTGTTGCAGAGTCCTCTCAGCATTGGCTCTGTCTTAGGAAAAAAGTCTCTCCCCTCACTGCTATTGTATGCAGGGGCCCAAAATAGGCAAACATTTGGAGCAGATCTTAAAACAGTCATGAAAAGAAGAATGCACTTTGCCTCGAACGCTGGTCACAGAATTGCTCAGTCTGTATGACTTAGAACCTTTCCTGGTGACTGCTGGTTTCAGAGCATTGCACCTTTGTCCTGCCTGTACCTCTTTGGCTTGGCATCTGTCTGTGACTAGAGCAAGTGTCTCCTTAAGGTGTTTCTGCCTTTGGTGTGCAGATCTGTGACCTTCCCAAAGGCCCCAAGGGAAGGATCATCAGGGAATTTTTTGGACAGGTTCCTAACAGAAAGAGCTGCGGGCAAGAAATCTGTGCATGATTAACACTTCCCCTAAGAAAGCAGAACTTCATACATCATTGTAAATTACAGTTACATACGGAATTGTATCAGAAGTATCTCCCCATCAATTTCTCCTTCTAATTAGAATAACCTGATCAGGTCACTAGATAAAAGCCTGCTGTCAACACTGTGACCCCATTGAAATAAAGGAATTATAAGCTGCTATTCTTCTTGAATGAATAACAAATCTGCTCCTAGAAAACAAAACTAGCCAAAAGGAATTAAAGCGAGACCAGAAGGCGCTAAAACAAGAGTTGGAAACTTTACAAAAGGAATTACAGCAGTATCTGGAGGTTTCCCAGAAATGGCTGAAATGATTTGCAGGCAGAGGTGAACTTTCTGTTGGAGTAATGACTACAAAATGTCCTAACAGACTGAGAAGGCCAGCTGCAAAACTTCTAGTCAGAATTGGTAAGCCCAAAAATGTAAATGGCAGCAATACTGCCATAGATGCTTCAAGTCAGGGAAATG
This sequence comes from Psilopsiagon aymara, assembly GCA_024733675.1. Classification (NCBI taxonomy): domain Eukaryota; kingdom Metazoa; phylum Chordata; class Aves; order Psittaciformes; family Psittacidae; genus Psilopsiagon; species Psilopsiagon aymara. The sequence continues at coordinate 2,986 of JANRGW010042781.1, read as the reverse complement.
ACAGCTGGGAACCAAATAGCAGGGATAAAGAGGAGCAAGAACTCACTGGCTAAATTTCAGCTCCAGGAAGAAATGTCTGGTCACAGACCTGTCATGGTAGCCAGCCATCTGGATGTTCATTTTGGCCAATTGAAATGCTTAGGCAAAAACATTTACTGCCATTTGTCTATTTAGTTGACAAAGTCACAGAGGCCCGTGGGACGTGCTGGACTTTCATAAGTCAAATAATGCAAATACCTCAGACCTTTTAGGGAAAACTCTATCTGAGATTTACTTTGCTAAATATGACATCATAGGCTGAATGAAAGCTGGTGAAGATGGAGAAGAAAGAGATTTAGTAGCAATCCTGAATAAACATGCCCAGAGAACAACACAGCTGATTTTCCAAAAAGAGTCTTCATCCAAACCTTTGCCTCTTGATCAAACCCACCCACAGATCTGAGTCAATCCAGGTGCAACTAAAAGCCAGAAGAAGAAGGAAAAGGATGGGAAAAATCCCTACCTGAACTGCAAGAGAAACTGCAGAAACTCATGTTCCTGTCATGTGCAGATGTCAGTGAGGGCTTTCAGGATAAACTGGCAAGGGATTAATTCAAAGGTGCTCAACTGGACTTAGGCTTTCACATTAGGGTCAGTGAATGGCAGCTAAAGACACTCCATGGGTCTCTGGAATTTACCATGGAAATTGTGATTCTCCCCTTGCAGCTGTGGACCAAAGGAGGAAGCAGTTTCTGGTGACAGGGATGAAAGACAGTCACTACAAATTCTCTAAGTGCAGTTCTGTACCAGGGAAAGGGGCTACAAATCTGCCTCACAGTGTTACTGAAAAATAATAAAAATGAATAAATTGGCCCAGTAAAATGAGATTGAGAATAATGTGAACTTCATTTGAAACTGTCCCTGTGAAAAGAAGGACTATAGGAACATAAGGCTGCTTTGGGCAGATCATCGTTACTTCCTAGAGAACTTCTCTTTCAGCTCAGGGGATAGAAGGACATCAAACTGAAGAGGCAAAACTCAGGGATGTGTAAAAGACCAGCATGCCATTTTTATTTCGAACTGGACAGCTAACAACAATAATGGCAATTTTGGCCATTGAATGTGTGATAGGATCAATGAAATGTGAAGGAATTGTAGACATTGTCTCAAACCTTACATTTATTAGACGAGACAAGCCAAAAAGAGTACGGATTTGGGAGATCCAAAACAGAATCTCATACTTGATTTCAAATGGACAGAACATCTGGGGTATGTGAATGCATCCAAAACCTGGAAAAATGGATTTTGAGACCAGGACTTCTGTAATTTAAACAAGAAGTTTGTGTAACTGAGGTAACAGATGAACTAGCAACTGAGCTTATCATACCTAGTAACAATGGAAAGGTATATTGCAAATATGATCTTTGGAAGTTCCTTTTGAGAATGTGGGCTAGCTGAAACAAATGAAACATGATTTTCTAACTTGTTTGCAGCAAATAAGGTGCCCTTTTTCCAGGCAGAGAAACCATTAAAATGGCAGCATACTCTGCTATCTTTTATGCAGAGGAAGGATGGAACTAGCAGAAATATGGTTTGTGACCCAAAAATCTTAGTGGAACTTATCCAACAAAGTTCTTCCAGGTCTGCTTTAGGACCAAGTCCCTGTTATTTGCTGCTGGCCAGAAGATACTATCAATAAGTAAAGAAAAAGAAGATTTGCTTGCAAAATTTGAATTAGCCCACAAGAAAACTGAAACAGTGTGAAAGTGGCCTATACATCATATAGCCCCAAAAGCAGAAGTTTGTATGACTGTTCTTATTCAGTTGAGGGCTTGTGAATAGCACCAGAAGCACTCTGTAAGTTTGATGAGTCCATACATTTCATTAGAAGGATCACTTAATACCTTCTGGTTTAGAATTATCTCTGCTGTGGTGACCATTTCTACAGTTCCTGAACCACTCTTGCTTCTCAGCATCCCCAGTGTTGCTTTCAAGCCAATAGTATATCAGGCATAGTCACCTTAAAAAAGTCACCTGCACCTCTGGCAAGAACTGAGCAATTGAGGACTGTTGAAATTAGCACTGTCAATGTCTACTGTGACTTTGCTTTGTCCCAGCTGTTATCTCCTGTGGGGCATCTCTAGAAGGTCTTCATCTCCCCAGATGGAGATAGTGACCACAGGAAAGTGTTGGTTCACGTTTTGTAGCATCAGAAAAAAAAGGACCATTCTGTTCTAGCAACTGCTTCTTCCGTAGTCCACCAGTGTTGAGAATTTGTGTATACTGGAAAAAGGTGAGAGTCTTCATCTGGAAGAGGAGTATAGACCAAAAAAGGGGGTCTTACAGAGAAAATACGGTTTACATGAAATTCAGTGGTTCATTAGAGACAACCTTCCATTTGGCAGCTGGAAGAAAACAAACCAGGGTATTACAGTAAACACTAAGAATGCCTGGTGATATGAAATTAGCTTAACAGAAAGAGTTTGTAAATGTGGGAAGGCTTAAGCTTTCTTTAATTTTGTTCTGTTGAAATGGGGGAAGACTTTATCTTGACTACTTTGACTGAAATACAATGGCACCATCCCAATGAACTGAATTGAGGGGAAGGGTATACATCAGGTTGTTTCTTTCAGACCAGTATGTTTAGATAACTGTAAGAGGTACAAGTCCATGGGACCTGATGAAATCCATCCATGGGTCCTAAAGGAGCTGGCAAATGAAGTTGTTAAGCTGCTGTCCATCATATTTGAAAAATCATGGCAGGCAGGTGAAGTTCCTGATGACTGGAAAAAGGGAAATATAACCCCCATTTTCAAGAAGGGGAGAATGGATGAGCTGGGGAACTACAGAGCAGCCACCTTCACCTCTGTGCCTGGAAAAATCTTGGAGTGTATTCTCCTGGAACACATGCTGAGGCACATGAAAAAAACCAAGGTGCTTGGTGACAGCCAGCATGGCTTCACTAAGGGGAAATCCTGCCTGACCAATCTGGTGGCCTTCTATGATG
>JANRGW010042774.1:0-50265 GCA_024733675.1 Psilopsiagon aymara | reverse complement strand
ACCCACTTCAGTCGCCCATACTATTACTTGTCAGCCAGACCAAATAGATTTTGCCCTAAATTTTGAGATGACTGCTTCAAAATGAGTTCAAAATACCTTTCAGCTGCTGTTCACAAGGAAGAAATGTGGGCTGGCAAACAAAAAAGCAAAGGTCCCCAGACGTGGAACAGGTAAATGTGGAATGTCAGCTACTTTAATGGATATAAGAAGTTTTGCTGAAGTGACAGTACCTTCTACCACATGTGGCACGGGACCCAGCACAGGGTGGCCTACTGCAGCTGTCACCACCAGCTGAAAGTATCTGGACAAGCAAAGTTTTGGAAATATCCATCAATAGTTTTAGACATGTCTCTCATTTGAGATCTTTATCTACTGTGTTGCTCAGTCCTAATTTCTGAGTAAGTTTCACACGGAAGAGCATTCGCTAAAATATCATATACATTTCTACAACTGAACTGAATCAATTTCTACAGGAAATCATTTAAACTGCATACAAAACTATTAATGTGATATTTATATAGCCAGTGCAGTTCTAAATTGTACATATAACAGCATGCACAATTTAGGCTATTAATACAAAAGTGCAAGTTAATTTTGCTTAATTTGCCTTTCTTTTTCTATGACTTTCAGTAATCTGAAAAGGATTAAAACTAACTCTCCACATGCCCTCTTGTTCCTCGAGTCTTTGAACAGCTCATCCTTTATTCAGCAACTAAACTACCAACACAGCCCTATGATTTCTCCTTTGACTACCTTATAAGAATCTTTATATTTTAACTAAGTTGCTAGACAAAAGGTCATGAATCACAGTCAGACTGTTTAACATAGACTCAAATTATGACAATTCTGGCCCCCACTTTAGTATAGTCATAATGATGATGAAGCAAAGTAAGAGTTTCTTCTAGTTAGTATTTGTTAATTTATTTCTTTTTCTTAATAAACTTTTAAAAGAGAGAAAAGAAGTGAATGGATACTGGAAGAAATGTCAGGAATTTCCCCAAGATTCCTTTGATCTGAAGAAAACAGGAAGCTGTAGTAGTAGGGACATCCTCTCTTTATTAGGTTCTACTCAGATGCTTATCCTCAAATACATACATACTATTAATACAGAAGAAGAGTCCCTCCAGCAGTCCCTTGAAGAGAAAGAACAAAATCCTTCCCTGTGGACTTTTAAGCCTGCAGAAAGGGAAGAAGTGCTATTTTTCAGCTAATCTTCACAATTTTCTCACTTATCCATCCTGTACTGCAATAAAAAAAACGAAACCCAGTGGCATTGCTGGGCTGTATTTCACTGTCTTGACAGATGCCATTTGATTCCAAAATGACTGGGGCAGGGGAATAACATGGGGCTGCATACTGGAACAAGCAGGTCACATGCAGGTACTGCCATCAAGACAGTGTGGATGCAAGCATGCAGCAGATTTGTAGGTAACCCTGCTTTTCCCTTCTTCCAGAGCAAAGCTGCTGCTGGAGCACATGCACAGGCAGGAAAAGGAGAAGAAGCCTCATTGTGCTGTTCAGAGGAGGCGGGAATTCCAGGAGGGGAAAGGTTCCCTTTGAAGCACATGGCACGAAGAACTTCTCAGCGACCATGGCAACAGCTCAGTGGGTTTCCAGCCTGAGAACCAAGTTACTACCGCTATGCCTCAGGAACAAAAAAAGTCTGAAAGAAGGAAAGAGAGAGGGGGAGCTGGAGTCGGGGCTGGGGGGAGAGAAGCTGGAGCAGAATTAGCCTGGCAGAAATTGAGTGGCTCCCTGGTAGGCAAATCCAGCTAATAATGCTGGTCGGGTTCACAGGGCTTCCTTTTCATTTCCAAAGCTTTCTTCTCCCTCTGTCATTCCCCTTCTAGCCTTATTCAGGAGCTCATGAGATCAGTAAAGCCCATGCCTTTGCTTTGCCCGCATGCAGCACTGCCTCAAACAGGGTTGCACTGTGATCAAAGGCAATGTTAAATCACTGCTGCCACAACACACACCCCCTTCCCAATCAGGGCCAGTTTTCACAGGCACTCCAACAGCAGATACTTTTTTTATAAAACTTTTTCATTTCCAATGCACCATATAACAATGACTGAGAAGGATGAGCACTTAAAAAATCAGTATGGAAATGGACACATTAAATTCTGTACAGCTACCAACCCCATTTAGCCCAGGGTCAGACAAGTGGAGGGAGGTTTTCACTACAGACCAGGGTTTTACTGAATAAACATACAAACAAAAAACATAACAAAAAACCAAATAAAACCATCCCAAATCAAGAAAGACCACAACAGCTAAAACCAGCAATAAGAATAAACACATACATCTTTGTACCAGATTTGTGTGACATGGAAATTAGCTCTAGAGCTCTAAGTGGCCTTTACATTCTACTTCACAATATTCCAAGCTTTCCACAATATCATTCGTTTTCTTTCTTTTCCTCTTAAACTGAACCTCATAATTTATTCCTTCAAATACACATCATTCCCCCGCACAAGCAGTAACCTTTTTGCTTCTACTACAATATCATTCAACACGAATGGTCACAGGTTTTAGTGAAACATGTTTAAATCGGCTGCTTTAAAATAGGACTTGCAAATTCTTTTATGGTTTGAGTTAGTCTGAGCTTTCAAATGTATTCCTTTATGATAGGCTTAAGCTGATGCGGTTATCCATTCCTTATGTGCATCAGAAAGATGAACAAGGTAACTGACAGCTTAACTAGCATAACTCTCCATATATATCCTCTTGGATCATAGCAAAAATGACTGTCATCCAAATCAGTGAAAAGTGTCAAAATGACAGAGAACTGCCCACATGTGCCATATGCTGGGAAGGGAAGTGCATACACAGGCAACTGCCCTGCAGTCTTTATTTTACCTTAAATTGTTAAGGCAGAGTTTCAAATCTGCCCTTGACAGTTTTTAAAGAAAGCAAGTCCTTAACTTCTCTCACCTTCTGGGTGCCAGCTTTATTTCTACTGTCAAATCAATAGGTCAAATTGATCCAACCACATCACTTTCCAACACACAAGATTGGGCTTTCATTTCAGAGAATGGCTTCTGATAGAATTAAGATCTAAAATGCAATTCCAGCATTAGAAAATAAGTGGGAACTGAAAAGGGGAGATATTTCTGCTTCCAGTAGGAAATATAATTGATCACACAGTCAGACTTCACTAGACAAAGCAGAATTCCTGTGATCTATAAGTTCAAATGCCCTATACACTCAATTTTATGCACCCTACTACATCTTTTAAGGAGGCAAGGATATTCACATTAAGTCTTAATGTAACCCACCCAAGTCACTCCTGCAGATGAGTGCGTAATAAGGGTTGCTTTGCCATTTATCTCTCTTGCATAACACCTGGATTTCAGCAACACCAGCAAAGCTGAAATGCAACACTTCATATATGTAAAAAGCCAGTATATTTCTGAAATGTTTCACAGCCCTACATCCTGTGACCTCCACCAGACATCTCCTCCTCCACCAGACGTCTGCACAAGAGATGCTAGGCAGGCCAACTTCACAGGATTTGGTTAACACAGGAGCCTACCACAGCTCTACTGAAAAGCAAGCACACTATTAGTCTGGAAGATCAAACAGTGCAGGACAGGCCACCTTGGGGGAAGGATAATTCAAACTAGATGAGAAACACAGTAGGCTTGTACTTAATTTCTTCCTCCTTTTTTCTAAAGGGATGGAGTCCCATTTCATCAACCTGTTCAAGGCCACTCCTCCCCCATTTTATTTTATTTTCTCTTTCCTTTCTCTTTTCCTTTCCCCTCTCCTTCCCTTTTTCCATTTTCACTAGTTTTTGCCTCTTCCCTCTCTCCCTGCTTCCCTTGCCCTCTTCTTCCTCTCTTCCTTTTCCCTCTCCTCCTTTTTCCTCTTCCTTTCCTGTTTTAAGTCAAACAGCTGCCAAATCCTAAAAACAAGCAGAAGATGACACATGCACGCATGCAGCAGGCTTGATACCTAGCCAGAAAAAACAGTCTTCAGGCCAAACTGGATGCTCATGTAGCCATTTGCATCAAAATGCATGGAGGCTAAACTTCTCAGAGACCTAGACAATCACAGTGCAATTTATTCCCACTGGCAAGACAACCAGGCTGACTTAACTGACAGACCTGCAAGAAGGTCATGGCTGATGCTCCTACTGCTATCTGCACCCAACTGTATTTCAAGAATTCTGAGAAGTCTTTCTAAACCAGGACATAACTTCAGCATACTGAGGACTGAGCAGAAGGGTTGCAGAGAAAAGATGGAAAGGACAAACTACAGCAGCAAGCATGAAATAGCGAACAAACATTTCAGGAAGAGAAGGTGCCATGAGAATACATTTCAGAAGAAATGATGCCATGAAAATACAGAATGTGGAGCTGCATTACAGTTACTGTGAAGCAAATATTGCCTAGAGCCTTGGCCAGTGTTTTCACCTGTTAAAATCACTGCACATAAACTGACACAAAGGCAATGTTCTGCTCAAACTCTCTAGAAACACCCTACGCAGGATGCAGGATTTGCCAGCATTATGCATCAAAATAGATGCTACATTGCTCCTGAAGAAAATCCAGGGCCTGCTGTTCAGCAGAAGCCACCTCAGGAAGCTACCTGTGACCTGCAGATACTGAGATGCACTCATTCTAGAGACCACTGTGGCTTCAGGGGCATAGGGAGTATAGAAGACATGGCAGGATCTGAATATATAGCAGTGGGTCAGGCAAGCAATGTCACTGTCAGAAAATATTTATAACATTGTGCAGGTTATTTATGGTTTCCACTTTCTTCACCCATTTTGCACACCTGCTTCCTACTTTCAAGAGCCCAACAGATTGGACTGAACAGATTACTTCCTTAAGTGGCATTCCTTAAGACCCAACTCAAAAAAAAATCTAACCTGAGAACAAAAAACAACAGCTTTCTGCTCTCCTTTTTAACACATCTGGCAGCAGCGATGATATCTTACTGACTACACTCCATAAAACAAAGGGAAACATTTTGCAATGAATTTAGATTCCAGAGGTTGTATTCCACAGGAAGATTCCAGCAACGCGAATTTGTTTTGGAACAATACAGTAAGATTCACTTGTTATTAGAGATTTGTGGGAGGTGTCCCTGCCCATGGCAGGGGGGTTGGAACTAGATGATCTTAAGATCCTTTCCAACCCTACCTATTCTATGATTCTATTCTATGATACCTATCTTTCAATGAAAGCAAAGCAATCTCTTTTCTAGGGTTGAAGACTCCTCTTCCTTCCCCCCCCCCAAAAAAAAGGCATGTCTTCTGATAAAATTGTACCTAATGCAAACCCGTAAGATGCTTTCATTTGACTGCTTTTGATAAGAACATTTCTGTGAGTTAGAATCACACTTGCAGCTCACCCTATGTCTATTACAACACTGCTTCTGCTAAACAGCCATTTTTGCAGAATTCTTTGATAGGTTCCAGGAGAGCTCAGAAAGGGGCTGCTAGCACTCCATTCCCCATCACCATCTCTATCAGCTCAGTAATGACATTATCTTTCTCCAAAGCATCTAGTGTGAAAACAGGCAAAGTGGGGATATTCTGCGGAGTAAATGGAGTTTTCTCTGTTTTATTTCTTAACAATTTTTCCTCAGGAAGGAACTTCACCTTCCAAGAAACAGTCACATGCAGCATTTACCCCAAGCTACCACCTTACCTTTCCTAAGACAGTGAGGCATGGCTTAGGCTCCAGCTCTGGCTGTTCCAGTTTCACCACTCCTACCCAGCCATATTCATATAGGTCTTCCTCATCATTGCTATTACACAGTCCAAGTGGATGCATCTGAAATAGAATCAGAAAGAAACCTTTAGACCATCAGTTGAAGTCAAAAAAACATTGATTTCTTTTGAATACCTTAGTTTATAACATACAAATTTTTTTAAGGTACACTGGAAAAAAACTGAAACATAAGGCTGATAAATGGAGAGTTCAGTACATTTCTGAAGCACGTTATGAGTAACAAAAATTTTGGAGTGTTGTATGAACTCACTCTCATCTTCTTATGAAAAACCATTTAAAGCTCCCAGCCACTTACTATTTTTCAAGATTCATCACCAATTCACCTGTATTTTTATTTTTTTGGGGTGGGGGAAGAGGGGAAGCCACTGCAGTACTAGACAGGGTAGAATCCTCTGCCCAACTCTTCATTTACAATTTCTCCATTTATTTGTTACTAGTTACTATGACATAAATGACACAGTACTGAGCTGTCAACAGTCTCACAGAGATGAGCAGCAAAACTGCCTCTGTTTAAAAGCTTGGATGAGCACTGTAGATGAACCAATCTTGAAACTCAGCATCTGACGGCTAAACTATTCAGCATAGACATAAAAAACAAGCAAGGGAGGCAGGCAGAGTGTTCCCTCCAAAATTGCCAGGGCATATTTTTCAACATAATTAACCCCAAAGGAGTCCATAGGATCCTTTATAAGTAAACACAAACCTTTAATCTTTATTAAATATCTAAAGAAACAGAGAACCATCACCTTGATATAATTCCCTTGATGTATATTGTATCAATTGAGCTTTGAAACTGCAAACTGTATCTAAGTTTCTACTTTAAAATCCTTGAAATGCGCTGGGGCGCTTTCCACACACCTGAAAGGGGAAAGCTGAAACCACCACTCAGGTGCTTTTATCCATGGTTACAAAATCTGAATACACTGCTGAGAGGGTTAAAATAACTGCAGAAAGAGCTACACCAGTTTTAAGTGAGTTTGTGCTACAGAGCAGACAAACAGTAAACCAACAAAGGAGGAACATTTCACTTTGTAACCCTAGCACCTCAAAAAGTCCTAATGGTTACAAGAAAAACTTCCACTCGTCTGTTGGTTTGGTTTCTTTTTCTTGCCTGCCCACATAAGGCATTGCAGCGTCACAAACCACTATGTGAACAGCTCAGGATCTTCGTACTGTCACAGGATAAAAAACTTGGTCTTTTTCCCAACCATACAAAAAAATACTTTCTCTGTCCACCTTCCTCCAGAAAACATCTTGGAAGAAGGCCAAGAGGAACAGAAGATTGTTTCTACAGCCACTATGCTCCAGAATAATGTTATTCCCCAACAGTTTCCAAGTGTGAGCAGCCCTTTAGATCATAGTTAGCAAGCAGATTCTGCATTTACCATCCCTGGAAATCAAGATGAGCAGAGAGCTGAAAACACTTCTTCCTTTTACAAAGCCTGTGTTCCCTTACCTTTAAAAAGCAGTTGGTGATTTTGTCACCTTCTCAACCACAATACCACCCAACACTCTGTTCCAACAATGCCCCAAGCACCTGAGAAGACAGCCTTCCTGTTTAGAGGCAAACAAGCTGCACATTACACACAACTCCAAAGATAGTTAAACATTCACAGTGCAGAACATTAAAGGCCTCTGAAAAGGGTTTTCAAAGACAGGAATTTGCAACAGTCAAGCATGGGCATCCCCTAGCTCAAGCATCTCACTTTCATACACAGGGCACGTATCCTATGTGGCACCAAGCACCCAGGCATCTAGTAAAACCAGAGTTGAATTTCTGAACACTCCTGTTTTCTAGGGTGCCACAGCTAACAATTCCTTATGATTTGAGACTTGAGTAAAGAACAAAAACCACACAACACCCCAACAAACAAACAAAAAACCCCAAACCTGATATGAGTATTAACTTGACTCATTTGGAGAGGCGAGTGCAAGGCACAAGATTTTGCACTCTAAAGTAGTTATCAGCAAACAAACGGGTAGACTCCCATGGTAAGAGTAACTGTCCAGAAAAAAAAAAAAAATAAAAAAAAAAAAATCAATCTCTTTCCTGTAATCACAGAAGAAACAAACATAAGAACTAGTAAGAGAGGAAGATGGAGAAACATAACATGGGGAAAACATAACCCCTTTTTGAAAAAAGGGAAAAAAAAGGAAGATCCGGGGAACTACAGGCCAATAAGTCTGAAATCTATGCCCAGCGAGATCACGGAGCAGATCCTCTGCAACACTCTGTTGAGACAAATGGAAAACATGAATGGAAATGGAAGTGACTGGTGACAGCCAACATGGCTTCACTAGGGGCACATCATGCCTGAAGACTTTAGTCCAATTTCTTTAAGTCTTATTCCAGGTTCACATCATACACCAACAGCAGAGTTTTGCCGCAAGACAGACTGCCACATCATTTGATTCCTGCCTTCAGCAGACCATAAATCAGCAGAAGCTGCCAAGGGTGAAATTACTAGATCATTTTGACTCTAGCTTCAACCCAAATGCAATAATGTGACCCCTAAAAAGGCACTTGTCTCTCTGACAAACTGCTAACCAAATTCATTGTCTCCATGGTTCCCCACAACGGAACTGCAGGACTCTGTCTCCTTTTGTATGAAACCAGTGATGTGTAGCTTCTAAGATCACAAAGGATGATCACTCCCTGTAGCATAACCTTGCAGAGCTCCTATCTTCCAACCAGGAGAAAGTAGGTACAGAGAACATATCCAGTACATTCTCCCTTTCAGCAGAGGTATATGTTCTTGAGAGGAAAACGTTAATAGGAAAACCTTCTCATCTCACTATACCAGATTAGCCAAGAAGTAAGACTGAGAAATGACATGCATTAAGAAGGATCCAGAGAGCATCATCTGCTTTCAGCTCCCTTTGACAAAAAAACAGATGACAATATTAACTAGTAGTACCTGAAGCTTACGCATCATGCAGTAGGTACCAGGCACTAAGTATGAAATTTTGAGACAATTCTGGAATACAAGCTTAAAACAAAAAACAATTTGTGAAACTAAATGAACTCTTTGAAAAGCTGCATGAGACTTCAAATGGAAATGTGGGATATAAAACCGGACTGGAGAGCACATAAGAATGAAGAACTGTATGAGATCTGAGAAACATCAGTTATTATTCTGGTAAGAGATGACTTCTGCTCAGATTTACTGATGATTATACAGCTTTTTGAAACTCCTTTTCCAAATACCAACAGCCCCTGCTTCCTGAACCCAGTCTAAAGAGCTGCATTTCTGAGGAAGCTTCTGAACTCTATCTTGGTGCAAGAACCTTAAAAAAAAAAGAAAGAAACAAACAAACAAAAACCCCATCCCTGCCAAGTTTGTTATTAAAGGGCAAAAAATTAAGTAGGAACTCATTTCCTCAGTACAGGGCTCATGCTGTTCACAGCTGTATTCAAATTCTTGTCTAAACCCATGAATTGAACCTGCTTAGAACACACACTCTTACTCACAAACTACAGCAAGGTTGTACTATGAGCTGGTTACTAGATGAAAGCTGTTCTCTGGCAAGAAGACAAAACCAAACGGCTGTCTCAGAAGATTTCTCCTCCAACATGGCCATGCTGGCTACTATCATTGCTGTCCAAGGACAAGCGTTACCACAGCAAGTGGATTCCCTTTTGTAGCTTAAAAAGCAAGGCACAGAATGCCATCTTACGTTTCCTACCAGTGTGCAGAACACTAAAGCAGAGAGAAGACTGAAATTTATTAAATCACCACACAATGGCAAAATGATCTTGCACATGAGAAACCTCAAACCCAAAACCGAAACCCAGTGTAAGCATTATGCAAAACTAATAGGGCGCTGCAGGCTTTGTACTGGCAAATGTAGAGAACTTATTAGGTACATCTGCAGGCTACAAACTCCTGAGGATTTTGTTGAATCACTTTGGAATCTCACCACAGTAATTACAGAAATGAATTACATTATCCCGCTAGTGCTCCCTCAAAACCTCCCTGTTTCAGGAAGGGACAATTGACAAAAACATTGCACTGTTCAATTAAAACCACATGCACTGCAAAGGCAAACTGTTCCTAGGCTATTTGTTCCAGTAGATGTGAAGATCTACAGAACCAACACATACTCATCTAAGCAGTAAATCAGACACATCAGTCATCAGCTCTGTGCAACCATTAACACATCAGGACAACTCATATTCAAGTACCCAGTGTCAGCTCTTTTAATAAACCAGCATTATTAAGTCAATGACAGGTGGTGAAAACTACCAATTTACTAATATTATCATGACCAGAATTTGGAAACATGACTTCTGTGCCCACTCTCCAGCACCTCTTCCTCTGGGCTCTTCATGGAGCTCTGTGATAGCACTCTTCTCATCTTTGTGGGTGCTCTCTCCCATTCTGACTGATCAGATTTCAGGCTTTTAATGCAGATCATTTAAACTTCCACTCAAACCATCTTCTTCGGCAACCTCATCCTCATCGCATTCCTTGTGGTTAAGTTACCAATGGCAATTTGATCACCTTCCTCAAAATTCCATTCCTGCCCCACTGGCCAAATGAAGACATTCACTTCCCCCACCTCAGAAACACATTTGAGTGTTTGCATAACACTTTTACAACATTTCCAAAAATCTTTTACTGTGTGTGTTTCTGCAAGAAGTGCACATATCTTCTTTACTCAACTCATCAATTGCCATTTTACCTACTTCAACTTCCTTCTCCCTGAACACACCAAGCCTTACAGTAACATTTCTGACCTGCACCATCAGAATCATGCTCATCAGGCATCGCTCAGAGCATGTAAATTTCCACCCAGGAATTTCTTCTCCGAATAAATTTCCCTCTGCCTTCCCATCCCAGCCAACAGCATTTCATTCACACTTCATGTTGAGATTCTAATGGCTAACAGGAAAGCCAGCTTCACTGGTCATTGGGGTTCGGTCCATTCATAGGGTTGTTTGGTTTTGGTTGTTTAGGGTTTTTCGTTGTTTCATTTTCAATTGACACTACAGTTAAGGATCCCAAAGGACTTAAAACCAAAAAGGGTACATTCACACCATGTGAAAATCACAAGTGAGCTTCAACCTTCAAGCCATTAAATCCACATGGTATATAATGCCACCAAGTATTTATTGGCTTGGTTATAGAAGCAGGACAGTTCATGTGTGCACACAGAGCAATCCCACTATGTTGCTTTGGTGCCCATGCTAGCTTGGGTAAAAAACAGGTTGGCATTTCTGTGTCTTACATAGTTCCAGAAGTTTGCAGAGAGACAGAGTATGTCAACACTATGAACAGATTCCCCAATTTCAGTTCTACCGAAAACAGAACAACACAACCCCAAAAGATCTTAACTCTTTCCCTTTCCTGCCAAAACATGAGTTCTGGTAAATACAAGCCAGGTCTGGATAACACAACCTGAACAGTCTTAAGAACTTCAATAACATCCCTTTGAGTCTCAGCATTACCTTTTCAACTTTCTTCTGGTTGAATTCTTTATTGAAAATTCAGTTCTTCAAATACCACAAGCCACAAAACATCATTATTTCTACCCACCCTTCAGGCAGAAGCAGCTGAAAGATGGTCCATGCTGCATGCATGCCTTCACTGAGCAGCCACAAGTTTCAGCGGTGCAACTTCTGCTCCCTCCCAAGAGGCTCCCTGCAAGCCAGCAGTGTGGAAACATGGTAGGACGTATGCAATGATTAGAACGTGTGCTCTGGTCACAGCAACGAGAGCAGTAACAAATAAATTAAACAAGAACCTCTGCACTAACATTATCTATTTACTTTTCCTATTCTTTTCTTAGTTAAATTTTAGGCTTCCTCACAGTTGAGCTGCCCATAACATCCTCTGTGCTTAATCCCCTACAACTCTAACAGGTGTTTATCTCCTGGCAAGCAACAACAGAAGAAACATGCCACAGACACCTTTCACCCAGCTGGGGCTTTGACCCCATATCTGAGGTTGACCCTATTTCTTTTTTTGAAAACAAAGCATCTCAGATTCTGTAACCCTTGAGATGCCTCCACCTCCTGCTTACTCTCATTGTTCCACTTCATGCAGCACAAAAGGCAGCCATACCTACCCACACACAATGTGCATCTACAGAATCTGTGACCAATTCTTACTGGCGATCCAGCATTCAATGAACAAATGCACCTCTATGAAGCCAGGTAAAGATTTACATATGTGTCACAGGGCCCTAAGTAACCCACTTCATCGACCTGGAACTTTTGTTGGTAAAGTTGCCAGAAGGATTTTCATGGCAGAGGATTAATGTATAGAGAAGCATTACGTATAGTTCCCAGTTCATGAAACAAAGGCCAGGGTACCAAGGCACCTCTTTCAAAAATACTGACATATGAATTCAATTAGGACAAAGAACTGAGCAGAGGGCAAAAAAGTGGCACTCAGTAGAGAAGAAAAAAGTAGTAGCCTAGAGAGGTTTCCATCAGGACACAAAGTAAGCCTTTTTAGAGGCAAGGCAAGATACCTGGCTAACACCCTCTAGTGAGAACAGTGACTAGACTAACTGTATAAAATACTCCTGTAGAGCTTATATATTTAAATATTCAATATGAGACCCAGAAGGCTACAAAACAGTTAAGTCAGTGTTCGCAACACTCGTTTTTTTGCATTTCCTCTGAAATTTTGCCTTCTTATTAAAAATTACTTTGCACTCATTCTCCAGGACAGACATCAGTCATCTCAGCTGACAGATTTCCCAATGATTGTTGCCACTACTGTGATTTTGGTCTTCAGCATAATGCACCTACATTACCACAAAACTTTATTTGTTCCTACTACTTACAAATATAGTGAAATAATGAACTTTTCCATTTCTTGTTTACTTTTCTGTATTTGCTAAGCAACCTGCTGCCAAAAAAGGTGATTTAAGGTTCTTGACTGCAATATTCCAACTCAGCATTACTAAGACTCCACCAAAAAGAAGCAGCTCAGGCAGTAGGTTCTATCAGTACTTTTTGTAAAGGGCATCAGGTAGAATGTGCCATGACAGATGAGTGACGCTTCAAGAACTGTTCAAGAAGAGGAAGCTTTTTAAAAAATAAATAAATAGTTGCCATTTTCTCTGCATCCTCATAAAACGTGAGGGTTTTATGCTGGCTGCAGCTGGAATATACCAGCCCTTTTAAAAAAAAGGTGAAAGAGGGAAGCATTTCCCCACCTCCCTGCCTTTCCTCTAGAGCATGCAGCTTTGCTGTGCAGAAGAACATTTGGCCTCTAGCACAAGTACTTTAAAACAGAGTTTCTTTTCGCTTTCAGACTTTTGTTTTGTTTTGAAGAAGAGTATCCTGCCAAAAACCAGATGACTACAAAATGTAACATTATAGAACCTGAGCATTTCAGCAGTGTGCTTTTCTTGGCTATCAGTTGTGACGTGTGGTTTGACCTAGCGGTTAACATTGAACCCACAAGTGGCTTTCACTGAACTTTCTCTACATCAAGAGCATCAAGCATTCCTGAAATCCTCTCACAGTCGACTTTACTCCAGGAAGTACGCCAAAAGGGATGATGAGAAAGCCAGTCTCTGCTGTAATTAAACGCAAAACCAGAGACAGGCAGTTGAACGCATCCACCAATGCAAAAAAGGCTAGCAAAATTCTACATTGTAGACAGGCTGGTACGCGCAAAGGAGTGACAAACTTTAAGAGCAGCCAGAGTAGATTTTGTTAACTAGGAAAGCAGACCTTGGCACTGATCTAGTTGATCAGCACACTCATCATCATGCAAAGCAAGAAGCAGCACCATTCCTTTACTTAAGACTCAGGGATATCCAACCTATGACTCAGAGTATGTGAAGTGCTTGTGAGAAATTCCCTTGTACCATGGCTCAGCTTCAAATCCTTCAGGAGAGGAAGAAAACCTGAAACACTACCTGGCAGCAGCATGCTCGCAGACATCCTCCTGCTAGGATTGCCCCAAA
Source organism: Psilopsiagon aymara (assembly GCA_024733675.1). Lineage (NCBI taxonomy): Eukaryota > Metazoa > Chordata > Aves > Psittaciformes > Psittacidae > Psilopsiagon > Psilopsiagon aymara. The sequence continues at coordinate 36,586 of JANRGW010042774.1, read as the reverse complement.
GCAGACGTTACAGATACCCACAGCACATGCAATGACAGATGCATACAAAGCTGTAAATTCAGCACATCTGCATCAGACTTACTGCACAGGCAGAGAACAAGTGTACTGCTCACACTGTGCAGCTGAGCAACCTACTGCAACAAAGCAACAGGGCACTAATTATTCAAACACTTTGCAAGGGAAGCTCCCAGCCCATTCAAACAGAGAACTTGCCTCTCCTTCCTTCAAAGGGTCTCAAAAGCAAAACTCCATTAAAAGATATGCATACCCAAGGTAACTTGAGGGCTTTCTGCTTTCAAGAATTTAAGTGCTTGTGATTACACCAAATTCTCCTACCACAGTATTGACAGAGCAAAGGGGAACAAAGTCATATTTATAGTTGTGGGTTTTTTCCTCTAAAAAGGGTGGAAAGAGGCTTGCAAAAGATGCAGGCATGATGCCACTAAGGACAGAGGAAACTGCAGGGAAAAGCAGGAATGAAATGATACCTTCAGAGATTACTTTGGCAGAAGGCAGCTGCCAGTAGTTATACAGTAAAACTAGAGTCCTGGCCAGACACAGAACAAGACAGGTCCCTACAATGCACTAATGACCAGAACTTTAGACATACTCATAACTGGCTGGGAAAAATAAGATTACATTACATCTCATGAACAACTAAATTTGTCCCATAGCACTTAAGTGGGGACTTAAAACTGCAGGTATCAGGTCAGTGCCACATAATCTCCTCATCTTAAGTTAAAGGTGTCATACGGAGTTACATATACTTTGCAAGTAAGTTTTCTAGCAGAAAGTGGAGTGGAAAGTATGAAGAGACCCTGACAAACATTGTACAACATAATAGAGTCTACTTTATTTAACCCCAGTTGAGTGTTTGGAGCCCAGAAAGAATGACTGCAGTTATTCAACAGCCAAAAAAAACCTACAGTTGATTGAAATTGTTCCTATAAGGAATCCAAAAGAAATTCCCATTTTAATTCCCTTGCCAAAAGCATATATGATGCAGACTTAGGAAAGGAGTGAATTTGGTTGGGTTGAAAATTTCAAGAGTGTAGGAGGGAATTCAAAGACAACACACATGTGCACACACCAGCAAAGGTAGTGTTGTACTTCACAAAAGCACACGGCTCTGTGAAAAATCTGAGCTACTCATTTCCAGTTTGTATTTTAAAAAGCAGATTGAGAGATGTCATGCTGACCCAAAATATTACAGTACTGTAAGTCTCCAGATCAATAGTAACTGTTCTTTTTATGTATAAACTGACTTGTGACTGATTTCTATATTCAGTATAGTTCATTTTTCTAACATAATCTCACTGAGACCCTGGCTTTTCAGGAAGTTCTTGATGTTGCATGGAGTTGAAGAGGTGACTTGCTTCTTCAGAGTCCTCTAGGATTCCTGGCAAAAAAAAGATATTGTGTGTATTTTGCAGCAAGCTGCTAACAAAAATAGCTGGCTTGCTTGCATTCAGTTGTGGGGAATTGTGCTAGATGAATTGAGAAGGGTAGACAGGAAGACGATGACAAAGATGAGTTGAAAATAACACAAATTATTTCTGAGGCATCCTTTAGGTTTTAAAGAAACTGAGAAACCTCAATAGATCCCATGCATCAAAACTACATGCATACAACACAACTTGCAGAACTACTGCATGTGACTGCTCTACCTGGACCCATGCCAAAGCGTTTGACATTGTCCTCCACAACATCCTTGTCTCTAAACTGGAGACACATGGATTTGATGGATGGACCACTCAGTGCATAAAAAAATTAGCTGGATGGTCACGCTCAAAGAGTTGTAGGTCAACAGCTGAATGTCCAGGTGGAGACCAGTGACAAGGTGTGTCCCTCTGGGGTCTGTACTGGGAGCAGTGGTATTTAACATCATTGACATGGACATGGGCAGTGAGATTGGGTGCATCTTCAGCAAGTTTCTGGATGACACAAAACTGAGTGGGGTGTCTGATACTTTCGAGTGAAGGGATGCCATTCAGGGGGACCTGGACAAGCTGTAGGGAATACGGAAAGTTGAAATACAGAGTCTGGGGGGAAGGGGGTAAAACCTACAAGAAAAATATTTTGTACTTCCTTATCTAGTTGCGACCTCCACTGTTTGGTGGTAAAGTCTGGCATTAACCAGAAATCCTTTCTCCCATGACTTCTGTTTCTTATGATATGTGCTGATAGAGGTAAACACTTAAGTCAGCACCAAGAATTACATCTCCAGACATGTGAAATAAGACAGGTTAATTGCCACAAACATAAAGAACTTGTGGAATGACTTTGGAATATATATATATGATGATTTAAGATACCAAAAATTTCTTTAGAAGCTATGGTAGATCTGTGGGAGGTTTTCAGCTCAACTGGAGACTAGAAAGGTAACTGCAACAGCAGGGTGTTCTGTTTCACTAGTTGTTGATAGTTTATTTACAGCAGCAATCTAAGTGTTGTCCTACAAGAAGAGCTGCTTTTAGCAGTGAGAAGACTGCTCCAAGAAATACTCTATGCATATCTGAAAATGCAGTACCTCAAAGTTTGTTACCGAAATTCCATTTTGATCATGGTACTGTCTACAAAAACACAACATAGCTGTCATCTTCCTCTACAACAGAACACAGAGGACTGCTTAGGTCACAAAGCACCTCAATACATATTTCAATCTCCACAATCCTTCTTTTCTTTCTCCCTCCTTTTCCAGCCTGTCCATGTGACAAGAGAGGCTGAAGCTAGACACGCTTGTCCTGGCTTTTCTACAGCAAGCCTGCTAGCTAGTTTCATCTTGCTTCACTCAGAAACATGTCAGTTAAACTCCCATTATTTACACATCTGCATATTATAACTGCCTGCTGCACAGCAACCTATATTTCAGTCAAAACATTTGGAAGGCTTTGCAAGCATCACAATCTCCCTTACAACGCGCTTCACAGACCAAGACCATGGGTCTCCTACCCATGGTTCAAACACGTCTTCCTGACAGAAAGACAAAGGTGATTATCAGTCCCGATACACCCGATGCAGCTTTTCCATGGAAAGAGGGACGGGGACATGTTCTCACATGGGCTGAAGGAAGCTACAAAATTAAGTCCAGTAAATGTCATACTTTTATTTCAGAGGAAAACATAGGTATATAGCAATGCCAAAATAGGTTAGACTACACCACCCACATTAGTAGCACCTAAAATGAAAGTTATAATCTGCATGGCCTACTTTTGCTCAGGTTATGGAAGAATAAATAAATTACATGAAGAAGTCTGGTACTGAAAGGACACATCAGTGCTGGATTTCTTTTTGAGAAATAACAGATGGAAAACACAAACTTCTTCCTTGACCAATGAAGTCTCTTATTTCCAAGCAAATAACCTATTACTTTTACTAGCTTATGTCTTTGTTTACTGTTTTTAGCTGGGGTGAAAGGAGCAAGGGGCTGGGATTACTGGTTGTTTTCCCAGAAGATGGTAATACTAGGAGATCCAAATAAAAAGCAATATTTCAAATAGGGATGAACTAGTTACATACAGAGATCACAGATACCTCTACCATCCTATTCATCTAATTTCAGGAGGTATGCTGCTGGAGCAAGTCCAGAGGAGGCCACAAGGATGATCAGGGGCTGGTGCACCTCCCGTACGAAGATGGGCTGAGAACACTGGGGCTGTTCAGACTAGAGAAAAGAAGCTGCATGGGACCTCAGAGCAGTTTCCAGCATCTGAAGGAGGCTACAAGGATGCTGGAGAGGAACTCTTCATCAGGAACTGTAGTGATAGGATAAGGGGGACAAGTTCAAACTGAAACAGGGGCAGTTCAGGTGAAATATGAAGAAGCTCTTCCCTGTGAGCGTGCTGAAGTGCTGGCACAGGGCGCCCAGAGAAGCTGTGGCTGCCTCATCCCTGGCAGTGTTCAAGGCCAGGCTGAAAAGAGCCTTGGGCAAAATGGGATGATGCCATGACAGGGAATTGGAACGAGGTGATCTTAAGGTCCTTTCCAACTCCTAACTATTCTATGAGTCTATGCTGCACTGAGGCATTCCAGCTGCATACACAAGCACATCCAAGTTATTTTCTTCATGTTTTCTGTAAAATACCCTATAATATGTGACTTTAGTCATCAAAATTCAGCAGCAGTGTCAATGGCTGCTCTGGTTTCCAGACCCAGACCTTAATAAAGCCTGAAAAAACCTCAGACAGATTTGAGTGCTGATTCAGGTAGGTTAAAGTAATTTCATCACTGAGAAAAACAGAAGTGAGAAATGAGAGGGTAAAGTTTGTAAAAGCATGTAAACACTGTTCATCACAATGCTCTGTACTACATCACCTCAACTGCTCACCTTTCACTGTAGTTAAAATTGAGCATCTCTTCCTACACTTTGTTTGATCCCTTACTTCTTAACCTACAGCTGCTGTTCCATTATAAGACTCTCCTGAAGGACTTCGTCAGCATTTACCAGAGCACTGTTGTTTAGCTTTTCGAAAGTAGTGTCTGTGCAAAATGCATCCCAACCACAAGGCTCCAATGCACCCCTTTCAATTTCACACCACAACCTGCATTATCAAGGTGATCTAATTTTTGTGCTGTCTCCGAGAGGTTTAGCTCACTGGGGCTAGAGGGAGGGAAGAAGAACACAGAACATGCACACAGAGAAAAGCTGCCCACAACCAAGAACAATATTGTCCTTAAAAAGAGGGATGGGGGAAGGGAACTAATGCAATCAGATTATTACAGGAAGAACACAATGCCTCACCATGAAACTAATCAAACTCCCTTTGTTCTATATATAAATGCCAAGCAGAAACAGTGCATTTCTGCTAGAAACCATTTTCCAGGTGCAAGACATTTTATCCACAGAGAGCAGTAAAAGCCACAGAGAGAAAAGAAGAGAAGAGAAGGGAAGGAAAACAAAAAAAGTCAAGAATGCAGAAAGAAATGAGGCTTAAAACGCACAACACTCCATCCCATCCCCCTCCCCTCATGCCAGCCTCTCATCTATAATCCAACACAAGGGAGACAACAGGCAAACAGCAAGAGGTCATCTTCAAAGGGCTGGTTGCCAAGGGAGGCCAGTGGAAAGAGCGCAGGCATGTCTCCATCAAAGTCCAGCAGCTGTGAGAGAGCCACAGAGGTGCAGCTTCCCCTGGGGCTGCAGGGAAATTCAGGGATGGAGGAGAGAGAGCTGGAGCCGCTCCAGCCGGCAGCACGACACGCTCTGCACTCTGCAGCGGGGAAAGCACAAGAGAAGGGGGGTGGTATTTTAATCCTTCTCTGCACCTCTTTTGCACTTCAGATACTTCACTACTGCTTAAACTCATCAGGAGCAATCCTATAGAACCACTGCAGCAGTAGGCAGAAGGCAGCACCAAGGATCAACTTTCTGCTCAGTTCCAAAGCAAAGCTTTGGCTCAGTGACTACTGCGTCAGGACAGATACGGAACAGGCACAGGAGAGAATACGCAATCAGCTGTAGTTTCATTAATTCCAACAGAAAATAGAAATACATTTTCACGCTTGGAGCCTGGGAGATTTGTCCCACAATCAAAACAGCAGTCAGATTCTCTCCACGGTTCCTCTCACCACCCGGACTTTCCAGCACCCAACATTCTCCCTCTCACTTGCTCCCCCTACTTTCCATTATTTCTAAGGAATCTTATTTACCCCTCCTGTCTTAGTATGAAACTACCTGCACTGCATGCTCTGTCCAGTCTTTCCTCCCTCCTCTGCCACAAATCATTCCCTACCCCCTTGTTCAGACCCAGTCTGCCTCAAATCCCTTTACATCTCTTATAAGAGGAAGAAAAATATTGACACCAGGTATGGGTATTACAACTCCTAACTATATATTTTGCTGCTACATTATGCTGCTACAGAGTTACAGTGGTTTGGGCATCTCCCTTTACTAACCTTCTATGCATTTCTCTGAAGCTTAACCTTAAAGTTCTCTAGATTTATAAATAGGTGACTTGAGAATAACGACCATATTCTTGCATAGATTACAAAGCGCTGTCCTGCTCTACACGAACCTGAGCTCACATGACAGCAGCCAGAACACACCCAACAAAATACCTGGGACATTTTTTTTTTTTTTTTTTTTTTTACAATCTGAAGATCAAGTTCCATTTAATTTTTCTAATTTTAATCTAACTTTTCAAAGTTAACCTTTTAGTCCGATTTGTGTTTGCATTTTATAAGCCATCCTGAAGCAATACACAAACAGGTAAAGTTTACAGAAGTTCTGTTTCAAACTCCAGCTGCCACATATCCTCTCACATCCCAGTTTCCCCACTCTGTACTCCAAGTTTTCCTTAACTTTACTCTCCAAGACCTACCCCTTGACCTCTTTCTCAGTTTGACAGCCTCCTATACTTCAATGGATTTGCTTCTAATTTATGACTTCTGCCCATGTGAAAACATTTTAAGGTACTCAGGAAATGTCAGAGAGGAAGAAGCCAACTGATTCTGAAAGCATAGGTCTCCAAACAGGTACAGCCTCCTGTTTCTTTCCAGACTGTCTCCACTTCCTTCAACATCAAGTTCTCACAAAATTACCTCCACAGCCTCCTTCATTCTCTACCCCTGCTTTGCATTTACATCCAATGGGCAAAGCCCAAACATCATGCCTAATTTTATATACACTTTGTCAGGTCCAACATCATAACAGGTACCAACACAACCTCACCAACTTATTTACAATGGAAATATAGGTGAAGCTAAAGCCTCTGCTGCAACTACACAAGAAGAGGCTCTAAAATAGGCAGTATGCAGAGGAATGTGACCTTCTTTACTGGATACTGAGGTGACTTTCTCATCATACTTCAGCTTGTCTCTCAGCAGGAACTGGATGCCTTCCCCTTGTGCAACCCTCTCACACCACTCCCTACCCCATAGGTCCAAGATTCTCTCAAGGGCACTCACTCCACTTCCAAGTCCCTGGCATGAGCAACACAGCTTGCAGGGAGACACCGGCCATCCTGTGTTACAGCCAGTCTCAGTGTCTTTACACGGTGGCTCCTGAGCCTGGGTGCACCCACAAACAGACAGGCTATACTGCTGCATTACACCATGGCAGGGAGGACAGACCAGCAAGCTCCACCCTGGATCTCACCCTGGCAGAGGATGGATGCAGCTGGATTTCTGTTACAGAAAACTCATTCCAGTATGACTGTATGGAAATCATTCCTTTCTCCCCCTGCTAAACTTCCTCATTCATAGCATAGGGAAAAGATGTCCCTGCGCATGGAAGAATTGAGTACTTAAAAAAAAAAATCCTGGCCAGCATTATGGCATATAAAATCAACTGCAAAGAGATGTTCCTGAAAACAGATTAAGTTTTAATGACGGGTTGTTTTATTTTTTTTTTCCACAAAAGAAATTAGCTGGTGCATTGGGTTCCCCATTTCAGATAAAGTAATTAGTAACTGCACTGCTTTCAGTTGCAAGAATTCAGTGAATATTGAGACCTTCTATGTTATCAGAGGGGAAGAAAGAACTCAATTTCGCTGGGGAAAAAAATGCCCTTCTGAAGAACAGCCACCTGATGGCAGCCTGTGGCTTCAGTCCTATTGTTCCAAGTGGCAACTAGCAACCATTTTAAGTGAGATTTGCTGTACACTGAGTCATCACTGAAGAATGCTCTGTAGTAGGGAGAATGACTTCAAAATAAAAAGCTATTCTTAATTCTAAAGTAGCACATTGCGGAAACCAGTCATTGCAAATATCCCCATTCCACACACCATGAAATTCTTTTTCCCTCTTTCAGCCTCAGTTTTATCTTGCACAGCAAAGAGCCAACTTAGATGCTAACCTGCCTCCACAACTTGACCCAGCACCCTTTTCAAAACACCACTTCAGCGTCCGAGGCTGATGTACACACAGCTTCACTCACTGCTCATGGTCTGTGCTTTGGCATCTTGAGCCAGGAGACTATTCTGCACTCAAGAAATCACAGTCCTTCATTCTTCCCAATGTTTCAAAGGTATTTTAGAAGCTTAGCACTCAGTGTCTGCAAGATTCATTTTATATTCTTTAAAATCAAACGAATACTAATGAAAGTTTCTGAAATTCTGGAGACTTGATGCACTCCTCTTTCATCATGAAGAGGTCAGGGTTTCCCTGACCTAGGAGCAAAATTGAACTTCACTTTGAATACAGAACTGAACTGTTTTACAGATCTGTAAGCCAAAACAGCTTTCCTCTGCTTCTCTGACACTATATTAATGCTAATGATCACCACACTACAGCACCATATATATGGGAGGAAAAAACAAGGTACCAGAAGTTTCTAAAGTTTGAAATTTGCCTAAGCCTTTTGTACAAATAATTTTCTGACATTGTCTGTCTACACATTCATTTTTATCTAACTGTACAGGAATCTAAGGCTGAAGTAGCAAGTGTTTCATAATTCAAGCATGAGATTTAAGGTAACCCCATTCAGCCTGATTTTTAGATACTTGTGCTATATCTCAGGATACGAGTTTTCCCTCCATCTTTCCACATCTCTTTCTGGGTTTCTCCTTCCTACGGAGACTGATTTATTGCTTCATCTCTCTTCCACATTACCCCTTCACTTCTGTTTTTCCACCCCACCCTTTTTTAATCTTTTTTTTTTTTTAACTCAACTCCTGTAGCAGATCATCTCATCAGCATGGCTTTAGTCCTGAGCATCAACTGCTGGCACATCTCACCACTAAGGTATGCCTCATCGATTGGGAAATTAATGGTGTAAACTTATCCCAGAAATACAGCTGTTGGGGTGAATGAGTGCTGTCTGCAGGACATTTCCTTCATATTCAAAAAACTGGACCAGTGAATGAGGTAAGATACTATAAGAAAATATAGTACTGTGGTTAAAGCAGCTGAATGCTTCTCAAGAGACTGATTGCTTCCTCTGCCACAGAGTTCCTATGCAGTGTTGGGCAAGTCATAAAAACAGCCATACAGGGTGTGACCAAAAACCCAACCAGCAGTGTCCTATCTCCAGCAGCGTCCAACTGCAGAAGTTTGGAGAACAGGGAAAGCAAAACAGATATAGAATGATTCTTCTTTGGATATAGCCTCTTAATTAAGGCTAGTGATTGAAAGACTTCCAGAGCTGAGACTTCACTGAGAACATTGTATTTCATAGTAAATTATGCCTCTACGTACTGTGATTTTGCCTAATCTGTTTTTGGATGACACCCAGTAATTTCAGGCTCAGGAGCCCCCAGTGAATAGTTCTCTTGACACTAAGGAGTCAGTCACTTACCCCACCCATTCTTCTTGGAGGGACATCTGCCCACTACTAGCATTCAACTCCCTGTTTAATATACTCACCCAAATTAACAAGAGTTTTTTTATGAAAGATCAGATCATCTTTCAGTAACTAACTTCATGAACCAGTTTGCTAAGCTGGAAATTAATACTGTGCACTTTGGACACATGTCTTCTGGTACTTCAGCTGATAAGCTCCTCTTGTTATCCTTCCCCCGTTCAGGAGAAAAAGGCTAAGACCTCCATATCCAATGTTCTTAATGTTATGCTTTAAGGATGCATTCTGTCACCAGCCTAAAGTGACATGCATTAGAAGATGTGTGTGGAGAAAGAGCTTGGGAGAAGTTCTCCTCTTTCTCCCCACCAATCACTGTCACCTGAAGCACCATAATTTATCTTCCCCATCATCTTCAGGATGCATTTGAATCTGGTTTGTCAAACAGCAAAACAAATGAGAGACCACAACCTTTAATTAAATACTACAGAACTCACAGTCCTAAAAATGAAGATGCAACCATTCAAACAAAATTCCTTTGCATGATGAGGTGCCAGACAGAATTCCTGGATTTGTATCTGCAAGACTATTGTTCAATTTTTTTTTTTTTAAAAAAAGGCACATTTTCGTCTAGATTAATAGTCTTTTCCAGTTTCCTTAAACAAAAGGAAATTTGAATGAATAAACAAATCAGACATTGCAATTGACAGTGGTACAGCTCAGTTCCTAGAAACTCCCACAAGCTGGAGTCTGAGTAAAACCTGTTCAAGATCAAACTCATCTGCTCACTATCATCATCAGCTTCCTGTCCATTCATCAGTATATGAATGGTTACAATAGGGCCATCGAGACAAAAGATGGCTTCAGAGAATGTCTGACAGAGGAAGAAGTTACATCAGCCTAATGTTCCTTTGTTCAAAGAGCTCTGAACATTAATAGCAGCTAAAGACAAGGCAGCTGCTGCGCAGAATTAGAAAAAGACAGAAAGAACAATTACTTCCTGGCAACGTTTCTTCCCCTGCAGCTCAAAAAAAACCCCTCTACAGAACTTATGCTGAGCAGTAAGAGAATGGGATCAACTGGAGATTCAGCCGTCTTCTCTTCATTCCTAGTAGTGAGCAATTCAACTATGTACCCACCACACATGCCAACAAACTGGTGCTCTAGATCTCTTGCACTAACTACACACACCAACTCAATTCCTTTGCTTTCCAAAAACAAGAGTAAGTGTGATGTCATATTATGCAGCAACCCTCCCAAGGCCCTCAAAACCAAAACAGATCTTCCCTGTGCTCTCTCAAATTCCAAGAAGAAAGCTACAACCAAAGTAACAGACTGGAAAAAAAAACACAGAAGAAAAAGCTATCAAGGGCTCTCACATATTAATTGATGCTAATAGGAAGTCCCAAGCCACCACAAGCTGGTAGAGTCTGGAGCATGTAGTGCAGAATTCCCACCAGCTGTAATCTTGCATCCCTTCACAACTATCTGCTATTGGCAGCTGCCAGTGTCACTGCAGCAGAGGGATTTCTTTTTGTTCACTTGGTATGGCAGTTGTATTAATTCACTTGGTTCCATGAATCAAAAGGCCATGGATGCTGTGGACAAAGTGACCACACAAGGTCAGTAGAGCATACAGGACACCAGTTAAAACCTCTTACCATTCTACTGCTCACTAGAAGCAAAAGCATGAGGATACCATACTGACGGCAGAACTCTCCAATCCACCACATTCTATGGGTAGAGAAACTTCTACTTTATTAACTGCTGTTTACTGCCACAGACTGCAATAGCCTGTCACTCATGTATTTGGGTGGGATTACTAAAAAGGAATAATTTTAAAGCAGATGCAAAAATTCCCAGGAAGTCATGGTAGCTGCTAGGATTCCCACCCCAGAATTTTTCTTTAGCCTCTTGTATCATGAAGAGAAAGTGCCTCCAGCTCTAACAAAAGTACATGTCAGAGCCCATCTTGGAGCTCTGCAAGTTGTTCAAATTTCCTGGTGCCTGAAGGTTTGGTAACTAGAAACCAAAAACTGGAGTGTTTCAAGTGTACTGAAGCTTTTTCTACTAGTGTCAAGTATCAAATCAGATGCATCTGTGGAAGGAGCATGGCAGAAGAGAGATTCAGAGGGGTGGAGAGAAGTTTTGATGGTGATCAGCAAAATGGAGAAATTTCCACATGAGACAGCACAGGAATGCCAGCATCATCCCACATGCTCCACAATAAAGAGCATGCACCTCTTTTTTTTTTTTTTTAGCAGGAACTTATTAAAGTAATAAACTGATTTAGCAGACTCCAAACATAGCTTCAACCCAGGAATAAAGCATGGAAGTTAATAGTATATGCAGTCAGACACCTTTCCCTCATGACAAATTTTCAGGCTTTCGAGTGCCACAGCTTTGGGCACTAATCTGAACTGCACTGCGAACAGTCTCATGGCTGTGGAGAAAGGAAAGCTGGAGATAGAAATAACCACTGTGGTTTCTGGCATCCTGAATACATTTTGGGACTGAGATAATCCCATTAGATCTTTCTTCTGAAACACTCAGCAAGAAACAAAGCAGAATGGTGAAGGCATTTTTCAGTTTCCAAGTTAACAGCATCCCAGAGACTGTTTGGTGCAGCTTTTCCCTCCCTGTGGCCCTGACCCACAGATGTACTCCCAGACCATACCAACAGCATGCAGACAGTGCTCACCATCCAAGGAGAAGCACTTGTTCTGCCTGAGCTCCAAACGTGTACAAAATCAGGGCAATACATTAACTAATAATACATGTCGCTTCTCTGGTAATATTCACTCAGGCTTTCTGTCATGCCCAAAGTTTTTAGGCATCAGACTGTACTAGCAAGTCATTTGCCATACACTGTACACCTCTGAGAGAAAAAGCTGCACTGCCATGCTCTAGGCTCGCAATTTCACAGGGTTCCCTTTGAAAAGCTGTTTTTTACCCCTCACCTTATAATCAGAATGGAGATTCAGAAACACTCTTCCACAGCTGCAGTATATAAAGAGAAGTGAGGTTTGTAAAGAAGAAGACTGGAAACTCCTTCCATCCCTGCACATCTGTTCCAGAAAAGTCACACTTCTCCTTCCTCCTTTCCACACACAAAAGGAGGAGAACAACTGTTACATTCCCATTCAATTTATGCCTGAACAAGCCTGTGCTTCTTGACAGCGGATAAGGCTTATCACCTCTCCTCTGCCTCCACCTTGCCTGTGCTCTACTTTTTTTCATATAAATCCCAGAAATTTTTAACTGGAATTCTCAACAGAAAACAAACTAGCTCCCATTTTAATAAGGAAGGCAGCCTGAAAACAAGCAGTCCTTCCTTTGCCATTTTCCTACTTCATCTCACATGGACACCACAAGTGAGAGAGTAACACACATGTAAGCTGTGCAAAGTAAAATAAGGAAAACTGCAAATTTGCAATTAGTTATTTCAAAGTGCTTAAGCTCCATGCTATTTATGAAAACATCCTATACACTCAGGTATCCCTGCTCTATCTCTGTGGCACACACTTCACCTCTCTAAACTGTCTTTAAAAGGAAAAAAAACCCAACCTGTCTCACAGGTTGTGATTACATCAGCAAGAGCGTCTCCTTTATCAATCCTGCCTTACTCAGGCTTTGAAGAGGCTCCGTGTGCTGCTGCCATGTGCTTTGATGTTTCCATTTTATGCCCCAGGGCCAGCGCTGATAGTATCTGCTCTGCCTGCACAGTTTGGGAAAGGCAGCGGCACCCATTCCTGTCCAAGAGCTCTTTGTTCACACACAAAAACACATGTGCGGCCAGTGACCCCAGAGGCAGGCGGAAAACACAGCCCTTGCACGTAGGCCAACAGAATGACATTTGGACACACGACGTTTTTCCTTCTGTTAAAAAGTAGTTGAGTGCGAGAACTTTTTTAGTCTTTCAGCTATGCAAAGCAAAGTGCCTGTATGCCAGCCACACACACTCCGGTTCCTCCAGACTTCGTCCTGTTGGGGGTATTTAATAACGATATGAAGGCACATCAGCTTATGTCTCTTGTAACACAGAGGTGGGGAACATCAAACCGAACCATGTCAATTATCACGAATTATGGGCTGGAGGTTTTCTTTAACTCCTGCACTTGCAAAGCCATGCAGAAGGACCTGCACAGCCAACACCTATACAGCCCGGCAACTTCCCTTTGCAACCAATGATTCAACTCAGGTAGCAGCTTCCTGAAACAGTAAACCAAAACACCGCATGCCACAAATCCTGTTCTGAGGCTTTTTGCTTTCCCTTCTGCCATGGCACTAACTCTCACTCTCTAGAAAACTCACGTTGGTGTAAGTTCACAGCACAGAAAGCAGATGATCTTCTCTGAGATTCTTAGGCCTATGTTACTATACATTTTCCCTGGCATTTGAACAGTTAAATGGGAAAGCAAGGTTCTCAGGTATTAATAACCAAGCATTTCAAGGACAGAACCCTCTATGTTAAAGTTATACAACAGCAGAAACTCTAGAGAAAAATCTGCTTATTTTAGCAACTAAATTCTTGACACTTTTTGTGTTCAGAAAAAAGGCAAAGGTAGAAAGTGAAACAGGGGGAGAGCAGCTGGAGATACTATCAACAGTTAAGTGCCGGATCCTTAAATGCCTAAAGATGAAAGGACAAGATCATTAAGGGCAGTTAACATAAATTTAGCTTTAAATTTGGAGATCTGACATACAGCACTATCATCATCATCTGTGCAACAGATAAAGCCAGTCATTTCAATACTACCCCTCATTAGCTGGTAATGGGTAAACAGTTTTTGATTGTCCCTTCAGTAGCAGGGATTGCTAAAAGATTTCTTTTCTTCAGTTTCATAGAGCGGAAACAAAAGCACCTCAGATCCAGACCTTCCCTAAACCCACACATGAGTATTGTAAAAAAATTATTACCAAGATGCAAAGTATTGCTCTAGAAAACCAGAGAACAACTGCAGCTAGTCAAGTGCCGCTGCTGTTCTGGGCAGAAACAGCAAGTGCACTGGAGCCCAGCTTGCACCTCATTTAGTTCATGAAAAGATCTGGTTGTGGAGCAAATGAAAACAAGCCATGTCGAGCAATACCATTCATAGTTAAGTGGCACGCTGCATACAGTGGAGGAGCCTTCCTGCTGCACAGCATTATAAATCCACTGGCTTTCCTTACAAACATGGTGTCTTCCGATTTGGTTTCGGCCATCCAGGGGCAAGTGCCAGAGCTGCCACCCGCTCAGCAGCTGCTTTATTGCCGAACTGAGCATTCCACACATCCGAGGCACGGCATCAGGCCTGAGATTCTGCAGGCTTGAGCAAACTGGGAAAAAAGGACTTCTGAAAGCCCTTTCCAGAACATGCCTTGTTCTAAAGACTCTGATGGCAGGGGTTGGAACTAGATGATCTTAAAGTCATTTCCAACCCTAACTATTCTATGATCTCCTTCCCATCACTTAGTGGAGGTGAATCTCATCCCAGACAGCAGCAGCATGTCTTCACCACCAGATCAAACTGGAAGCAGCCAAGGGAACTTCCAACAGGACCCCTATATTTGGCCAGCTGTTATGGAAAAGGACATTTTTAATCTACATTTCTCACAACTTAGTTCTTGGAAAACTCGTAAACTGGGACAAACAGCATTTGAAGATTTTAAAATTAAAAATAAGAAAGCCTTCACACCAAGACAGTGAAGGCACTGCCAAAAGAAACCCTGGCCTTCTCTGCCATCTCACACTACACTTGCAGGCAGCTGCCTGTTCCATGCCAAGGCCGCTACACACTGCTAGCTGCAACCCCATTCCAGGTTTTACCCTGAGCCGCTCCTCCCTGTACTTCAAAGGGAAAGTATTTTTGTACAGCCCAGCAAGGAGTGTAAACTGCCCAGCTGCTTCCAAAGCAAGATGATTTAACCCCTACGTACCCAATGCCCATGTTCTCAGGATGTGTGTGCAACAAAAAAAAAAACATTCAATAGCAGCTTAAAAATTAAGGTTGCTGTGTTAGTGACTTAACTGAGAAGTGGCCTTTCAACAGTCACCTTCCCATTTCCCATCCCCCTTTTTTTTTGGAAGGGAAGAAGAGCACAGAGAACTTCTAGTTTCAAAAAAATTTTTGAGTCACACAGGGACTTCCCACAACAAATCAGAATTGTGCTTAAATGTCTGGAAGACCCCATTTCTCTCAATAACATAGAGTCAGCTATAAATACCTAAACACATTCTCAAGCAGGCCCACAGGACCCCACAAATTCAGCACTTCGCTGCAAACTCCAGTAAGTAACCACCTCTGCCTCTAACTCCTTCTGCTGGCAGTAGCAAGCTGGAGGACAGGCTCCCTCACAGCCAAGACCCCAAATAACTGCAGAAAACAATGAAATGGCCTGGATGCCTTTATGCTGGAGGCAACTGAAAAGGCAGAGGAAGACACTAAATGCTGCTCTTCTTACTGGAAAATGGGATCAATAAGATGTCATTCATTCTGGGGTTCCTTCTGAATTTCAAGTTTCTCTGCTCCGCAATTATTTCCCCTAACTTGGGGCACAGCTGTGGACGACTGCCCACCACTCCTTGGCTTTCCTTGGTTCTCAAGTTTGTTTCAGGCCAAGAAAGTTCACAATGAGTTGCACACAAACATTTATAAACCAGCCTTTCATCAATACACAGAGACTCACATAAAGGCACTCATCTTTATCTTAACTGAGGATGGGTAAACTTTAATCTCGAGGTACTTCCTTTTGTCTGACATCAGCACAGCACATACACACAGGTATTTCAATTGCAGAATCTGCAAAACCCATTAGGATTTCCTGGATCCAAGTTTCTTTTTGCTTGGTTATCAAACAACCGTTCTCTGTTATTTACACACAAACCTCCTGCTAAGAGTGGGGCTTCCCATGCCATTTTTCCAGTTATGCTTTTATTGTGCACATTATTTTTTGTATTGGAGCTTGCCTGACTTTCGTATTTGGACAATACTACACTCAAACTCAAGCAACACCACCTTTAGTAAGGCACATCTATACTCAAAGCACTCAAAACCTGGGTAGATATGCTCCCAAAACCTTCATCCAGATTACAACACAGGGTATGATATCTCTGCATTTTTAGTTTGGATGTTTTACTTCTGAAATAATTTGGTTTTCTTTCTTGCACGTACCCGACACTTCAAATAACTGCATCTCTGTTAACACCACACAGAAATAGAGCTCATATACATTTAACTCTTTGCTTTGTCAATTGTTCCCCCATATCTGCAGCATGGCAAAGGGGTTCATTTGCAGGTACAAAGGTAAATTCCTTCCTTCCAAGGATAAAATGAACACTGTGTGCTGCAATGCAGCACAAGCCCTGGTAGTACATCTCCATGGCTGCACCATTGACAGGGAAGGGATGGATAAGTGGTTAAGAGCATGGTGTTCATTTCTTATCCTCCAGACTGAACACTATTTATTCAGAATGCATTATGAATAGTTTTAACAAATAAGTATTTAGAATTTGCCACAGTAAATAACCGGACATGCCAGCCAGGTTCCCACACTGCCTTCTGTCTGGCAGCATTAGAATTTCCTCTGAACGTCCAGCAGCGTTACAGACAGATTGCCATGCTCCAAGCCTGAGCAGTGCTGAATTAGCAGACAGGACAGAATCCAGCATATTTGATAAGCTAACAGGAGATGACCACTACTGGAAGCAGTATTAACTTTATATGGGCAGTCTTTACAAATAGAACAATTACGGGGGGGGGGGGGGAGGTGAGGAGGAGAGAGAAGCAAAACAGATTAACAGTTTTGCATGAGCAACTGAAGCAAGGGGATGAGTCGGGCCCAAAAGAGACATTAAGTCATATCTTGAAAGTTAAAAAATTATTTATATGTTTAACTGTGGAAAAATAAAGCCCTGCTTTTGACAATTTCATTCTAGAGATGTCTTCAATCCAACAAGCAGCCACTTAAAATCTCATACTACAATTTCAGAAACTTGATTTGGGCAAATAGACTAGGAAAGGAAGCAGGCAAATACTTCATGTTATAGAATTCGCAATAAAGTAGATGACAAAATTTCAGCACAAGATTCCATGATATGGACTACAGAATTATATATATGCTAAGCTAACAGACTAGCACACTACAACAACTATTTGTGCACAACCCACCTTTGAGCAATACTAGAGCAAAAAAGTAACCCCTGCTGTAACTTTGAGACATGCATGCCCCAGCAGCCAGCTTTTTGATCTGCTTCACTTGAACTTCAGTTCTCGCTGCCAAATCCCTAGTTTTGACTCTCTGAAAGTCACAGGAATGATTTCAAAAACATTACCAAATAGCTTTAATCACAAAAGTAAGGTCTCTTGATATGAGAAATACTAACCCTAGATGCTCTGCCTACAACCCATGTGGAAGTAACTTCATCATGAAATATCAAAACACAACAGAAATAGTCCCACCTGTAAAGTCATATGAAGGATAACCACAATTCAGGCACCAGTGATTATTCTAACAAGCCCTTCGGGACTGGGCTGAGAATGTCAGCATTCTACAACACCTTGGCATTTCCCTTCAACCTCCTTTTAGACCTGGCTCATACCAAAGAATTATACAAAAAATGCCACTTAAGGAGCATCACATACAAGAAATTATCTTCTTAATTCTCCTTCACTGCACATCTCTGCCTAGATACATTAAAGACAACTAGCTTTTACCAGATACTGCCAACTGCATAGGATTAAAGCATCACATTTCAAAACAAACCAAACTTCCTTCACAACCCTGAAAAAAACAGGAAGAGAAATTGAACTGTGTAAAGATTGACTCTGGCTTATTTAGAAGTTGTCATAATTTTTTCCTGTCTACTACTCCACAGTTCAAGGGAAACACCTACAAATACTGTTCTACAGAGCCACAGAATTAAACCAAGATTATACGGTGTATCTGACTCCTTGATACTCTTCCTTGTTCTAGAACTACTGCCTGCTCTAAGACACCTTTGTACCAAGAACCTAAGTGATTTATAGCTTAGTTTCTTTCAAGTAAACAGAATATCCTAAATAAAAATATCCACATGTACATGGAAGGCTGTCAATACTGACGCAGCAAGACATCTATGCTGCCTGCTTACTCTCTCACACAGGTGAAGCATGTAAAAACTGTCATCTTGATCAATCTCATCTCCTATCTTCCACAAAAATTTGATGCACTATTTCAGCGCTACTGCTCCAAGGGACGAAAAACAGCAGACACCCAGTACTTACCCCCTCAGGAAAGCTGGGCACTGGACCATTCCTTCAGAACATTCCCCTACGTACCACAGCACCTACTTAATTTGTAATCATTATTGCATGACAGATACTGAAACCATGGAGTTCTCCTTAAATTCGGGCAAAGACCTTCACCATGGACATGTTCAAGAGAGACCTCCAACTTGGACTCTCCTGTGTATAGTCCATTTTAGAAGTGAATTGGTTGAAAACTCCAATCTTCTGCAGCATTCCACAACAGCACAGATGGCAAGACAAATCATTTGGAATAGGTTTGTTTTGATTTATTAGTACAAGCTTTATTTTCACACCATGCCACAACCACAAAAAGCCTAAGGTTAGAGTATTCTCCAATCTGAACAAATAACACACTTAGGAAGTTGTTTTCTTCACTCATATGACAGGATTTAGTTCTACATACTGCTGTCATACCAAGCTTCTTGTTTTTCACTTAAATGCACTCTAACAACCCCTTAAAGGGAAAAACTAAGATAGGTTTGAGAACATAACAGTGTTTGCTGCCCTGTGGAGAAGCGGCTTCATGAACAGTGCATGCAAACTTAGACAGTTTTTCAAGAGCAAGAACAGTTGCATCTCTTATCTGGGCACGTACAGAGGACCAAACATGGCATAGAACAAACCACAGCACAGTTGTAGTGCAGCAGACCACACCACTCTCACTTCTTTCCTATATACAAATCATTGTTACAAGGTTTCCATCTCCCTTTTCTCCGTATCCTGTACAATTTTCAGTTTTATCAGTTTTCCCTTCTTTCCAAACCTCATACCTCTTGTCCACTTTGTGTAGCACACCTACTCACTGCTTCATTCCATACTCTGCCACATCCTTTTGAATCTCACCCATTCCAAGACCACCCTGCTAACTTTCACTCAGGCCCATCCACTACCAGAAGCACAGACTGCAAGCTTTTATGTGCACCTTTCTCACTCCATGCCTATTGCTTCTCCTAAAGTCTACCATCATCTCTTGATGGCATTTGCAGCTCTAGGACTCCACTGGAGACAGCATCATTTGCCTTCTCAGCCTTTAGCATCTCTTCAGAAACTTTTGTTTCAGTCCAACAATCATGGCACTGAACTCCCTGACAAATACTTCAAAGCATACCAGCTTTGAATACCAGAAAATACCAGCGAAACTTGCCTCAAACTTTTCTCTAGCTTTTCTCTGTGCTCCAGTCCTCTCCAAGCAAGCACATCACCTCTGTAACCTCTTACTAGTCTCCCCACATGTGCAAAATCTCCAAGATTACCTCCCCAGGTTATAGCTAAAGGAGCTTTAGAAAAGCTTGATGAATCTTTCTTCACATGCTACACAGCCATCAAATCCTAGAGTCCTTCCGTTTGTTCTCCATCATCCTTCAGTTTCCTAGTATTTCATATTTTTCCCTAGTACCCTTCAAGCTGCTAATCATGCATGAATGGCTCACAGAACACAGTCCAAAGACCCATTAAGTGACATTACCACCTTAAGGCCCATCCCTGCTAGGATATTTACCTCACACATTTAACAGGGACTGTGGCTGAATGAAGGTATCCAAGGGTACAGTTCTTGTGCTTACCCCACATCTTTCACGAAGGTAACACTCTTCCATGAATAAGCTTATTCGCCCACTACCTGCCTCAGCAATAGATACATGATCCTAGTCTTAACATCAGAGATGCAGTTCTCTCCAGATAATGAGAGACAGGAACAGGCCAACATCAGAACACACATTACAAATATGTTTTTAAAACATGTATTATTTAAAAGCTATCCTTTCTAGTACTTCAGATAGGCAGTATATGCTCCTCTCTGGCAAAGCAGAGCATATGTTTTGTTCTAACCCATTTTGTTCATCCTTCCAACAACTCACCTCGTTCACTGTTAAGTCAGCCCTCAGCATCTGCAAAGACATTTCACCGAAAGGTTTCCAAACGGACAGCAAAACCAACAAAACAAAGACACAGGTACCTGTAAGTCCCAGCCAAGCAGCACATTCTTAATTGCTTTCAAAATGACTGTATGCTTACAAAGGTACTCTGTATTCTTAAGCAGTTGAAGAAGAAGCAGTAAAAATGCCTGCAACTGTTTGAAAATAACTATATTTGAAATGCTAGTTTATTTCAAAAGAGGTTTTTTTAAAAAAAAAAATATTATAATCCTTCTAGCAGCAATCTCAGTTTGAAAAGGTAAATAAACCAACTCCTCCTGGAGGCATGGGTAGTGGAGTTAATTCATATAATGCAAACAGTAAAAATCTGTGAGTTCACTTGCAGATTGTCTTTCAGACTAAGAAATGTTATTCTACACTGAGAAGCAGAGCACTATAGTTGGGCATGGATATGCCACATTATAGTGATACAAAGACTAAATTCCTCTATCGGTCAGTTCATGAGCCATTCCTTAAAGCAGGGTAGCTGTAACTACCATGGGGCTGAAGCCAGAAAAAGTGCCAAATGGTATCATCCAGCTGTTCCATTTTTAGTTGTTATACACCAGCAACAGCTTTAGGGCTGCACTGTTCTAAGGCTCATTTAACTTCTATTTTCTTAAGCATCTTTTGTTGGGGGGGGGTTGTTAGGGGTTTTTTTCTTCCTGGCAAGAATACCATAAAAAGAGTGAAGTGTCCTGCCCCACAACCTGCCCTTAACAGATATTCAGGACTCCTACTACTTTTCTCAGCCTTTCTTAGCTGAACTAGTCCTAATATAAGTCAGGATTCTGCTGCCTTAAGATTATGTTTGGCATTAAATCTCTAGAACAGACTGCATCACCTCACAGATTCTATTTTGAAGACTGCAGTGCCCATTTTATCGGCAATGCACTATAAAGACAAGATTTCAAGATTCAGCAGCACTTGGACAGCACAACTGCTAAAAAATATAATTCAGCTTCCAAAAAGTACAGCAAAGATCTTTACCTAGGAGGTTATTTACAACCAGTATCCTTATCAGCAATAGCATGTTGCATCACTTAAGAAAGCAAATACTTTCCTAACCTCACCAATTGCAATTTCAACTCAAAAACACCAACTGCAAGTTAAGGACTGAAAATAACTTGTGGTTGATCTGCAAAACTTCTCTCTGCAGTAGGACTGAATCAGATGTATGCTACTGTCTGCTACTTCCTCTTAACACAAAAGTAGAATGAGAGACGGAGAGTGTTTGCGCAGGCTACTGTAGGAGTGTTTGAGAATAGCAGGATCTACACCACCAGTTCTGACCCACAACATCCCAAAATATTCTAGCTTTGGGTCCTCACAGGGTGACAATGACATCAGTGCTGGCATAAGCATTTCTGAACTCCTAGCCAGACTCTAGCATTGGTATCGGTGTTGTCCCCCACGCAGGGATGGCACAGAGCATCCTCAAGAGAAGGCATAAACCTGCATCTTGCGGATTACTTAAAAATTATATATAAAAATAATTAATAAAAGGAGGCCTATGGTAGACAAGCTTAAGACTGACACACTGGAGCCCAGACCCTAATTGAGAAAAATGTTTGGAAATCTGTAAATTAAAAGAAAAAGAAAAAAAGTTTTAAGTCTCTAATCTACGATAACAAATTAGAAAATCCAGAGGCACCAAGTGCTGACAGCCTTCGGACCTGGGCACAACAATGACACAGCAGGTAAAAAGGTGGAAGGAGATGTTATGTGAAAATAAAATCACACTAAACATTAAAAGAATAGTCTAAGCAGAGCTGACCAAGTACTGGCTCAGAAGACATACAATTCTATCATGGGAGTCAAAAGTCCCATTCAACCATACCTTAAAACAGCTTAAAGATTCTTCAGTTTAAATCCCAGAAGAAAACAAACAAAACCAGAAAAAGATCCTTCAGTTTAAATCCCAGAAGAAAACAAACAAAAAGCAGATGTAAACACTCTGCTTTCCAAACTATCTTTTCCCTAATCATAGGAGATGCTCTATAGCCTTCATCAAATGGAATTAACCCCTTCCAAAGTAGAACAACTGTCTGAAGTCCGTGCTTCCATTAAACATAAGGCAGAACAATATCCGTCAGGCACACAGCACACTTTTTAGTTCCCTTCAGGATACAACCCTGCGAGTAACCTGAGAGCAAGACTATAAAGCAGCAGATTCAACCACAGTGGCTTCAGTTACCACTTGCAAAGGTATTTATCAATGACTTCAGGCCATTAAATGTCACTGAAAAACATATTCACTAGAGAAACAGATTTGGAAACTGTAAGAACAACTAAAGGGCAAGAAAACCAAGTTTTCATTTATTCCAATAACTAAATATGGATGCTAACAGGACTAAGCTTTCTGCTACCAGCACAGAAATTATTCTTCCCCAAAACACCTCTGGACTATGAAAGCTGCGCCTTGAGACAATATGAGCAGAATTGTAACACTCCTCTGCAGAGCATCCTGTTCGCACATGAGTTCATTTAAGCCCATCCAACCCTTAAATAATTGATACTATTTCAAAACACTTTCAAAAAGACAGGAAAGGAACAAGGAAAACCAGACTTTCTACACACACAAACCCATTCCTTCATAGAGATATCATCTGCCAGAAGCCTCAAGAGTATTTGAGCCCCTTTAGCGACTTTCCCCTTGCATCTGATGACTCCAGGCAAAATTGCTCAGCACAAGGAGAGACCAGCATGCAACTGAACAGGGATGAAGAGCCATTAACACTGATGTTGCTTCCCCTTTTGCAAAAGAGGTGCCAGAGCAATCAGTTACTGCCACAAACCCGTGTTTTATATTCCCAAAGCCCTTTCCCAAGATGTGAGCTCAGGTAAACACTAGGAGAAAAATCTAAGAGTGATGGCTTCAAGATACTTTACTTCGCAAGTGGTGAAAAGGAAGAGGGAGCACATGAGACATGCTAATTGCACAGCTCATGGATGACAACTCAGTGCACAGTAACTCATGCTCTTTCATTTTCAGGTAGTTGTAAAGCAACAGGTTACCCAGGCAGGAAAGCGTGCAAAGCAGAGCAGCTGTTAAGTGCAGGGACGTGTCAAGAGCAGTGAACAGGCCTGGAAAACTGATCTTAACCCAGCAACAGGGAAGAAGTTATAAAAATTAAAATCCTTGCTTTATGAAGGAAAAAAAAAAAAAATCCAAACCAAAACCAAAAATCAAAACAACCCAAAGAACCCACACCAGTAAGTTTTTGGGTGTTTTGAGTTGTTTCTTCGTTTTTAACTTGACTTGCAGCTTCACCTTACTATCGGCTACCAACTGTTATTAACTTCCACATTAAACCCAGCAAAATGACCCTCTCCATCTACTATGCTTCTAACTCAAACTGCAGTACTGGGTAATTTGGAATGGGAAGGGGCATACCTTAGAACTTCTCAAGGACCTGATTTCAAAGGAAGCTCTACTCTCAGCCTTGAAGAGATATACCAGCTTTCAAATTGCAACACTCTTTCTGTTGACTAAGATATTTGAAAGTTAAACTTCGGATTGTGATGACATTCCTGTTTGAGCCACAACCTTGGTACTACTTAATGCTCACTCCTAAGTGACAAGTTTAGAGCTGGTTCTTTAATCTTAGTAAGTGGCATTGCTGATACACTTTCTATCTAGGTTATGCAAAAATGCCAGAAAGTTTCTAGAAATTACTGCATCTAAACTCAAAGTAAAATGGGACTTCTACATGAACAGTAAAGCTTGAAAAAAACCCAAACCCTTGGGGGAAACCCCTGGTCTGGAAGAGGCTGCGGAGCTGGTTGTACCACACACGGCTTGTGCTTTTGTCCTTTCAGCTCTGTAACTTTTTTGGACTAGCAGTAGTACCCACAACAGAGGAAAATTTAGTAAAGCACTGCCTTAGATCATTAGGACCAGCTTTCTACTACAGCTCTACCAAAACCAAACAAAACCTAACTGTGATTGTTGGATAAATCCTTCCCAGAGACAGAAGCACTGAGTATTTCCATACTTCATACATTTTCCCATCTCACAGGATATTGCAGGGCATGTAAGGAGAAGGAAAACTACCTTCGTTAACAACAACTTGGAGGAAGGAAGTAGAGAAGAATGAAGTCACAAGCAGCATCCACCTGTCCCTAGATGCAAGCACAGAAATGGCACTTCAGCAGACAACTTCCCATCAGCATTAGCTGAATGCATATGAATGAACTCCTGAAGATACCCCTTTGTTGCTTCACTTTCTAAACAGGTCTTCCACTAAAATTACCTGGGAAAAAGTGGCGTTGAGATGCCACTGGCAGATTATTTTCTTCTGGAACAAGCATTATCAAGATCTTTCTCTGCCTTTTTATGCTGGTAAAGTTCTGTTTACTGGCATATTTAGAAACTCTTACTGCTAAGAGTTAGTAAGCTATGCTGCCGAATTTCCATAGCAAGAAAAGCCTTACTACTTGAGCAAACTATTTACATCAAACACACAATCAAGAACTTTCCTTCTGCAGTTGCTTTCCAGCACTATTTAGCCATGTAGACAGTGACACAATTTCACTTGCTGAACTAGAAAAGGCTGTACCAACAAAGAAATGCATCTATAGCAGGAATGTCCAAACCTACAGACCATTTCCACTTTAGGCCATGCTTAAAATAAATTATTGTTACTGAAAGTGAAATTTTTTTACAAAGTGAAACCATTCCAATTAGTACACAAAAAATCTGCTACATCAATAACAGAGTGCCAAACAAGCCCATGAGAAAATAATTCCAACCAGAAGATCATCAATAACATGAAGCACACAGAACTTTGCAACAAAAACTAAGCACAGCAGAGCAGGACACAGAAATCTGCCTGAACTATCAGCATCCACATGGAAAAGTTCTGGGAAAAAAAAACCACAGCTTTGATCTCCCAGTTGCCATGAGAATGTCTGTCTGAAAGAGAACATCAACAGTAAGGTAGCTGGCAAGCTGCTGAGGCAAAGCAAACTGAAAGGAGGTTAGTAACTTGGCTGACTGCTGACCCATCAGGTATCTTCTTCCTCTCATCAGGTATCAGTTTTTAAGATTCCTGCCCAAATTTGGTTGGCTTTATGCAGGTCAAACCACCCAGTGGAAACAATTCATTTTAATAAAATGTCAAATTCCAACTGAAACTTGTTTCCATCATTTCTGATCAGCTCCCACCAAGAGCCTGATCTCAGGTTTTCAGTTCCTCTTTACACCACAAATCGTGACTATAACCTGCTCTTTCTCTATGGTACCAGGGAGACAAGTCTATGTCCTCCTAAGGAGGGGCCCACATCAGCTCCAAGCGGAGCAGACCTCAGGTTGGACCCACTGCAGGCACACTGAGCTTCCACAGGCAGGGGCAAGGCTCCATATGGGCACTCTGTTCAACCCTATTCCGCTGCATCGGTCTCTTCTACAGTGCAGGTGTCTGCAGCAAGGCTCAAAAAAGGAGTTAAGATGCAGTAAATGGACTACCCTCAGCTGCAGAAACTGGAAAGAAAATCAAGTGGTGCCTCCCACAATCAGTATTCACTTGGACTATCATGTATAATTCTGGTGCCCTCACCATAAAAAGGACATGGAACTGTTGGAACAAGTCCAGAGGAGGCCATGAGGATGATCTGGGGACTGGAGCACCTCCCGTACGAAGACAGGATGAGAAAGTTGGGGCTGTTCAGCCTGGAGAAGAGAAGGCTGCGTGGAGACCTCAGAGCAGCCTTCCAGTATCTGAAGGGGGCCTATAGGGATGCTGGGGAAGGACTCTTCATTAGGGACTGTAGTGAGAGGCCAAGGGGTAGCGGGTTCCAACTTGAACAGGGGAAGTTTAGATTGGATATGAGGAAGAAGTTCTTTATTGTGAGGGTGGTGAGGCACTGGAATAGGTTGCCAGGGAAAGCTGTGAATGCTCCATTGCTGGCAGTGTTCAAGGCCGGGTTGGACAGAGCCTTGAGTGGCATAGTTTAGTGGTAGGTGTCCCTGCCCACAGCAGGGGGGGCTGGAACTGGATGATCTTAAGGTCCTTTCCAACCCTAACTATTCTGTGATTCTATTTCAGTAACATAAAACTGCACTGATGACTGCAAATCCAAAATGGACCCAAGAGTAAACAGAGGGAAAGAAATTTTGTTGTGTGAGGAGGAACTGCATCTTCAGTTAGAAAGAACACATACTGGAGTGATCTGAAGCTGCCCATAAATATTCAAGAACATCAAAGCCGATCCTGTTAAATTAAAAATGCTGTCACACAGATAGGAACTAGCCTCTAGCACTGCCAGATTCAACATGTGAGCCTCTGATCCAAGGCAGAGGCTCAGCTCTTCAAGAAAATTTATTTGCCATAAGAAGGAAAAAAAAAAAAAAGGCAAAGCAGCAGTTGGGTTTAATGAGGATATTAAATACCTTAGGAGTGAGCTAATTACAGCTTAACTCTTTCAGAACACTTCAGCCCTTTTACTGACAGACTGTAGATTCTTCCTATACTCTTTCCACAGCTGGGATGTCTCCAGGCTCCAGGAATGTTCCTATCCAAGCCACTGAAACAAATGCTTACACAATCTTCAGGAGCAGAAAATATTTTGTTGGTTTCATCTTAGTGTAAGTTTAATCCTACTGCATGCATCACACATACACGTGCATATACATTTTGGTTGACTATTCCGCATCATGGATCTACGTTTAATATTGACGCTGTCCCAAGAGATATCAAATCTTCTTCATCTTCCCATAGGTGCCTGAAGATAACAACAGGGGTAGACAAAGAGGAACAGATCACTTTGTCTGATTTCTGTTATTTGAGGTATCTGCCATCACCTCCTGATGCCAATTTAATGTAAACAAAATACACATGGTTGTGAAATTGATCCCAATCTGCAACCCTGTTATTTCACTACAGGGAAATCTCCATAAATTCCCTGTATCGAAGCCTACAAAGTTTAACAGTGATAGTTACAGAAGGAGGTGGGGAGGAGGAACTCTGGCAGCACAGCTTCCTCAAGTAAAACAACAAAAACCCAAGTAGGATCACATCTTAGGAGCTCTTTTGCATTCCCTGGTCCACAATGTCTCTTCCTCAGTTTTGGGATGCAAAGGATAACATCTTTTAAACAGGCAAAACCCTGCCAGCTAGCAGACTGGGAATACCTTCCCTTTAAGCAAAAAGAGGTCTCCAGCCTTTGGCTCTGATTAAATATGCAACTCGGTGGCATCTTCTGGCTCTGTTTCACAGGTTCATGTCTTGCTCCCAGCCTTGCTACACATCATTCAGGACATCTGCCAGCTTGGCATCCAGGCCATAAAGCGTTCATCTCCCCTTTATCCTCACAGTATGCAAGACAGTATTGGCTCTAGAAGGCTTCCAAACAAATACAAAGCAGTTTTGAGAAAGTTTGCTAGACTCTTGTAAAACACACTGAAGTGTGAACCAATACTTTTTTCCTGTTATAGCATACATACCCTTTAGAGACTGCATCGGGAGGAATCCCAGTGTGCCTAAGAGCAGCAACTGCTACACTGCACAGCTTAACATCTGTCCTTACCTCCAAAGCCAGCAAGGACAAGTAAAACTTTAGTGCAACAATAACAGACAGCATTAGTGTGCTGTCTAGCATGCTATACATGTGCATATATACAGTATTGGTGTTTTATCTACAAGACATGGGTATTACTGCTGTTGTTATGAAGGTAAAACTTATCAAGGCTTAATTGCAAGTGCCACCATTTAGCCAGACTGAAACAATAAACAGTCTATGGGTCTTCAAGGGCAGGACCTGCAGGTGGGGGAAATAATAATAATAATAAATAAATAAAACTCCAACACACACACACAAAAAAAAAAAAAAAAAAAAACAAACAACACAGACTCTTTTAAAAAGTCTCCTCCTCATGAACTCCAGAATTTCAGAACTGACCCTCCATGTATAAAAATGAACAGAATACCATCTACAATTTCAAGTCAGCCCTCCAAATCCACTTGCCTTAATCAAAGTGGACTGTTTAAGCCTGGAAACTTCCAGTTCCAAAAGGTGAACTCAAAGGAAAGCTTTAGTTAGTTTCTTCTGCTGCTAAAGGGCTCAGATTGGAAAAAGAGAAGAAAAAAAAAGAAGGATTTTTCCCACCCACACTTACTACACTTTTTATTGTTGATTTTGTTGGTTTATTTCTTAAAGCAGACAAACATCAAAAACATCAAAAGCATCAAAGTAGGAAAACAGATCTTGGCACAAACTAGGCTCTTTCCCAAATTAAAAGCAATTTTTCAAACACTAAAATCAGAAGCATTTGAAAGTTGCTTACCAAGCAGATGCAATAAATTCACAGTAGGAGGCATGTACTTGCAACATACACGCCTGTACAGCTAGTTGAGCACTTGTACTCAAACACTCTAAAATATACCCCTTTGTTCTCTGTCAGGCTGGTCACCTCCTCACTGACTCTTCAGTTTGTTTTACTGCTGAAAATGATGAAAATAATAAACAGCTTAAGAAAACCAACAGAAAACTTTAGCTGGCCAACAGCTTTAGAAACCAACTGAAATCCTTACATTAATGCACACAGTAGCATGGGTCTGGGAAGCCTAGACAGTCTGCATACACTAAGCCACATATTTTAGGGTATACTTTTTGTGTGTGGCACATAACAGGCACCTGATCAATCTTTGCAAACTAGTTTCTCATCTTAAAATTAAGCATGACAACAAAAGTCTTCAAAAACAGCAGGAAAAGGAAATTTAAAAAAATGAATGAAAGCAATTTGTCACTGTGAAGAGGATACCCTGAGCCACCAGAACCCTGCTCTCCTCAGCACTTCTACTCAGAGCTAATACAAGCATAGCTCCACCAATGGGGTATATGCCGTGCAAGGTCACTCTCCTGATCACCTCTGGCTCAAGTGTCAAGTGGTGAGAAAAATGCAGAAAAAAAAAATTCTTTTATTTACATCAATCTTCTGTTGCTGTTGTAACAATTTCAAAACACTGCTTTGTTTAAAAACAATCTCTTCTCCTTTGCCAATCTCCTTTAATGTGAAGGGCTCTTCCTTCAAGCCAGGAAACACAAGAAATAAGGCCAACCATTCAACTTGCATTCATTCTGTTTTCATATATAGGCACCACAATCCCTGGTCTGATCACATTTAAATACTGAAGTGCAGATGTCCAGAATAAGAGACAGTATGTACAAGTTAATATTTAACACTTCCTAAATCGAGCACTTCTACTACACTAAGTGTATTAATGCAAACATATGTACCACTTACACAACTGGGTAGAACACAGAGCAGATCACTGCCTCCAGATCTTACCTTCCCTTAACCAGTAAGATGCTGGCCCCTTGAATGCATTCACT
This sequence comes from Psilopsiagon aymara, assembly GCA_024733675.1. Lineage (NCBI taxonomy): Eukaryota > Metazoa > Chordata > Aves > Psittaciformes > Psittacidae > Psilopsiagon > Psilopsiagon aymara. The sequence continues at coordinate 6,833 of JANRGW010042774.1, read as the reverse complement.
TTGAAAAACTATGTTTGTGAAAGTTGTTCTGGTACAAAGGGTCTCACTTTGAAACACCAAAACAAGGACTAGAAGACTAATAAAAAAATAAAATTAAAAAATTAAAATAAAATAAATAAAATAAAAGGAGCATTTTTAAATACATGCTCCACCACAAGATGGTATAAACTGGAAGAAAATTACTATGTATGCTAATCAATGGTTTTATACAACTACTCAAGACTTTCCTGTAAGATCTGCCTGCAGCAAAGCTGCCTGCATTTCTTTCTTACTAAGTTATGGCACACCAAATCATGGCCTCCACAACTGGAGTGATTTCTGAAGGCCTTATAGGCAAAGCAATTAAAGTGAAGTTACCTTGTCCCATAATCACAGCCACCAGTGGAGCGTTCAGGGAGAGCCAAGTGCCAGTTCTATCCACGGGTCATGGCTGGCCACAAGTGCTGCTAACACTATGAAGCAGGCTGTAATTGCATAAAACCATTATAGTTGCATAGATCCAGTCTCAAGGTAAACATATAGAAATGAAAAAGCTCTCCAAATGACTCCATGTTTAACAACTTTTGAAGGCCACTCCTCTCTGGGATTTTGCCCCAGTTCCACCTCCCAGAGAACCAATAGGACTACATGGAAAAGGAAGTGGTCAGTATCCTGCCAGCTTTTTCAAGAGTACAGACCTTAAACATCCGTGTGAAGATTTAATTTAGGGACTACACAGAAAAGTTACCTGAACTCCCACAAACTATCTTTTCCTCACTTGATTCCCTGCCTTTACTTAGAAATGAACGGAAAGTGCACTGACTGTCCTGAGTACAAGACCTGTACTGTAAGCTTTCTGCTTCTATTTACTTTCTTAACCTACTTCTTATTCTTATTCCTATTCTTATTCCCCTAAGTAGGTCACATTAGCATCTTTCTTCTCTTTCCATTGCACCTTGTCCTCCATAATTTGACATCTATTACCTCATTTTTTATACTGTGCCTCCAGCCTTCTCCTTGTTGGATTGTTTCAGTCTTGCTTGCTGCCAAGGATTCTGATATTGCTGCAACTCTGTGCTAACACCAGACATTGGAGCTTCCTCCAAAACCAGTAACTCACCACTGAATTTGGTACCTTATCTTTCGAACAGCCCTCTCCCTTGCAATGATGCCCAGAAACATTTGTTATTGCCTCAGACTCATTTAGAAACAGTTTAACTTTCCAATAATACATTATAATGTATTGTAACAGTCTAAAGTTTTAACTGGGTAAATACAATTTATTAGCCCATAAAATTCCATGACAATTTTGTGTTTATAGTAACTAGTTTCATAAGGTGCTTTTGTTCCCCAGAAGACAGGAAAGACGACATGAAACTGTCCATCCAAAGGAGGGAGATGCTCTCGCAGAAGGCTTATGCACCAGGTGCTCCTTCACCACAATCAGACACATACCTCCTTTAAATTCACTTACAGTGCTGCAGTGCACCTTAACAGGATGGCACAAACGCAGGATTCGCAAAGCAGCCACAAGTAGACATTGCACAACAGATGGTAGCTACCACTGGAGTTATCAAGTCCTTTCACCACTGTCCTAAGAGACACCTTGGATACTGCAATATCAGATATTGCAATACTGGAGAATATAAAGTAACAGAGGGATGGATGGAAACTGGGAAACAGCTGGATTAACCTGAGATCAAACCCAGGACAGTATCTCTGCTGCAAACAAGCTGCCTGTGCATTATGTACTCTGCAAAGGTTGCCCAGGTAGAAGTAACTGTACAAGTCTTCGGCACAACAGCCTCTTAAGTGTGGATTATGCCTCCTTTATCATCTTGGCCTTCTCCAGCAGGTCTGCAGACACCTGCTGCCCTCCAATGAAAAAGGCCTGCAGTCCAAAGCACAACAAACCCAACAGGCCCAGCAGCACAGGAGACCCCAGTCCCTGCCCTGACACCACCAGGGCTGCCCCCAGCATGGGCATCTTCAGCCTTCTGTCAGGAAGTACTGCAGAATAAGCAGTGGCACAGTCGACACCAGGCAGAGCACACTGCAGGAACCACACAAGAGGAGCCTACTGCCCACAGGACAAAAACGGCTTTTTTCATCTTTTTTTCCGCCTCTCAACTTTCTCCTGTACAGAGGGGTCACGAGCTCTGCCAAATCCCAAACTAGCAAAACCTCCAGTTCAGGTTCAAAACCTGCACACAGCGCTTTAAAGAACTGGGACCTTGGAAAATGCACAAACAAAACTTGTAGAACATTTTGCTATTCCATGCCTATATCAAGGCTACACTTTTAGAGGAGTTTTGACAATCTGGCTAGACAAGTCAATACAGTGATAGCAAAAAAATATACATATATATATAAAAAAGAAACCCTGAAGCTTAGACTAAGGTTTCTGATCCACAAAGCAGCAAAACAGAGAGAACTGAAATTACCCACTGCTCTGACTACATAACAGCAGATGACGCTGTTATAAGCAGAAGGAAATTCACAATGACTTGCTGTTATCATAAGAAATAAATAATAACTTTAAAATAAATACATTAAACCAGGAAATAAGCACTGTGAAAATTCAGATTTGGCTAACTGATTGGTGCTTTTTTCCCCCTAAACCAGCAGCAATTAAGTCTTTGCCATCCAGGATTCAGCCTTGTCACCTGCTTAACACAAACTCCTTAACTTGCAGCAGGCCTTCAGAATGGTGATGGGAGACATGGGTCTGACTGATACAAGTCCAGATGAGAGGATCGAGCAGGACAGTGCTTAGAATCAAAAGCTGAAGATGGACATTTCAGGGATGATTATTCTCACTTGCCTGACAGTATTTGTCAGTTGTGAGCATCTGTTCTTAACATCCAAGACTAAAGATCAGAGAGGACAGAACCTATAACCTAGCCCCACTTCTCACACCAGGCACAACAATTGCTTTCCAGGTCTCCCATCTTTGTACCAAAACAGAGAAACAGCAAATGCTGAAAAGCGCTTCTCCTCATCCTGTTATCAGCATCCACAGGGCATTGGATCTTCGTTTTCCACCAGAATGGAAGTGTTGTGTTCCAATGGCAGCTCAGCTCCAAGAACAGGATGACAAAGCAAACCTGAACCCCTAAGAACTGGAATTAGGAACTCAGTTTTTCCAGAAGAATGCATTATCCCTGCTGTCCTCAGGATCACCACCATAAGCCACAGCTTTGCAGTTAAGGTATGGAAACTAACACAAACCCAATCACAGGTGGCTTCATGTTCTAAAAGGATAACTAGCAAAGAAAACATTCAGCAAGACAGTGACTCAAAGCCACAAATAATTCCACTTCCTTAATGTGAATGGCCTTCAGGCACTCAACTCAAGCAAGAAGAAACTTAACCTGCCTGTTTACAACGCACCAAAAAAAACCCCAACCACAAAAATACACAAAAAAAAACCCCCAAAATTTGGTTCCATTCTGAAAGGACACAAACATTGCTTTGGCTCAGCCTCCTCTGATCGATGCCAGACATCGATATGTCTGGACAGTTATTTCAAGTCACTGCTTTCAATGCCACTAAAACTCAGCCAATGCTTCAGAACGCAAGGTCTGACAGAAGTTTAGTCTTCAGCAGCTTTCACATTTTGAGAAAACAGGAAAGGTTCAGACCTATTCAAATAAGTAAGGGGTGGGAGGGAGATAGAAGGAATGAACACACATGCACTTGGTCCTGCACTCCAGTTCTAAGCTTCCCCATCTTCTCCAAGAGAAAAGATGAGCATAGCACTGCTAGAAGGAACTGCCGTGCCAGAAGCTGGGAAGTGTTCCACTTTTATTTTCGTCCTGGAGCTTCAAGCAACGAGTTATGCTTGCTGTCCCCAAGCTGTTACCTTCTGAGCACAAAAAATGCATGTACCCGGAGATTATTATGTGAACTACACATCACTCCAGCTCAATGCTACAGGAAGTTCTCTATTACCTTGCTGAGGCTTCCGAGCAGAAACCAACCAACCAAACCCCGAACTTTTATCGCACAAGAAAACCTAGGCATAATATTCCTAAATCCTCCATGCTGCTTCTCTTTAAAACTGTACCTACTGGTAACCCACCCATGCTGCTCTACTTAGCAGTGTATCTAAGGCAGGAGCAACAAAAAGAAAGTCTAAAAGACAGGACTGGCAATTATGGATGTGTATCATTTGAAGTTTTGATATGTTAGTTTTTAATGCAATTTTAATCAAACATCATATTTGATCCTGTATTCTAACACCTCACCTGAGCAGTTCCACCACCACCACAACTTCATACAAATTACAGCACTTCACGCTCCACACCTCAGCCATCAAGAACAAGCAACTGGAAAGGAATCTTGCCAACTGTAAGTAGAACTAAGATACATAACCTCACTTTGAGCAAAAAAAGCCACTGTTAGTCATGTCAGTGATGCTTACTGTCCTGTCACTGCAAGTGTGTGGCCAAGTAGCACCTGCTTTGACAGGGAACTAATCTGAGATTTTGGCCTGACTGCTACAAGACATTTCAACCATAATGAGTTTGTCAGCCATCATTTGTTTTAAATACAATTCTAAAATACAATCTTAGAAGTTTCAACAAAGTCTTGTTTCCACAATCACTCTCTAATCAAACATTTTCAATTTCCAATCTCAAACAAGTTAAAGGCTAGGATATTGCTCCAAGAAACACGTAATATTCCAGTGTGCCAGACACCACCGGGATGGTTAGACCTTCAAACATTTTAAGGACCAGCTGACACAGCAACCTAATGATGAGTTTGCTGAATACAAACTGCGGCCACATCAAAGATGACGTATGAACATTTAATCTCTGAAGAGTTGTAGACACTTGACGCTAGTAAGACTTGTTCACAGTAATGTGAGAAACAATATAATAGCAAGTAATATACCACTATATACCACCTATACCACTACTGGATAGGAGCCTGACTGATAACCAGTTCAGGAGTGAATGTGAGACCTATCAAAAACGTGCTGAAAGCACATTGTTTGTTAAGGGGGTTGGGTTGCTGTTTGTGGAGGGGGGGTTGGTTTGCTTTTTCTGTTGTTGTTTTTCAGACTTTCAATCCCCCAATGAGTAACTGATGCTGTTAACATAAACAAAAGTCTTTTGTGTAGTCCCAAAACCACAATTCCTTTGATCCATTCTTTAACATATGATTATTTAATGTGTCTGTCTGTCCAGAATATTCATATTTCATTTTAAAGAAAAATGTACCTTACTCTCAGCAGAGCTGTGTGCACTGACTGAGTGGCTATAGCCAAGCAGAGCTTACCGTCCCCGACTGACATACCACTAACTACTGCTGAGCAGGTTCTTAGTTGCCTCAGCTTCATGTTGCTCTTCTGAATCTCATCCTGAGCTTTAAATGATGATCCAAAACAGCAAATTTAGACAGTTTCACAAATATACAGCCTGGCTGAAATAGGGAGGGGAGACAACACTGTGAAAAACTCACACTCAGGAGACGTGGGAAGTGTGGCACTGACAAGAAATCTAAAATCTCAGCAGTAAAAACATGACTGACAGCATTCAGCCCAGCTGCTCTGGAACAGTATCTGCCATATTCTGTCCTCTGAAAAGAATTTAGCAGACATGGTGGCTTAGGGGAAAAAAAAAACAAACCAGCAGCCTGTTCATGGTGTATGTTATCTATTGTATGCACAGATAAATGAGCAAAATGTCTTTTGAGTGACAGGTGACTACAAGATTTGCCACATCATTTGGTTTCTACCATAGTCTTTCCCATTTAGGGGGCTACCCATTCAAACATCAAGAGGAAGCAGACAGTCGATGTTGTGTATCATAAGGCCTACAGGAGCCCCCTGCATACATTTGGTCCAAGTTTTGCAAATCTGAGCCTTAAGAAAACAGTAGGGGTTTTCTACACTTTCACTTACAGCCTCAGGGAAAGTGTGGCCTCAGGAAGCCGCCCCTGCTCTAACACTAACATCTGGCAAGAAAAGAAACTTCAGTCTCTTGCTGTCCCCTCAGACACAGCAGGTCTCACACATACTGTCTGATGACTCAGGAGGGGGTCATACAGTGTGACAGGCCCTACAGCACCACCTTGTAAAAAGCATCAGAAATACAAATTAATTGGTCCATCCCTCCTTTCTCTAAAAGATAAATACAGCCCCTTGTATCAGCAGCTTGTGCTCACAACTGCAAGAGAACTTCTGTAAGAAATCCCCCAGCTGAAACTCTCTTGAACTAGCAAGCACCCAACAGCAGCACACTTGAAAGGAACAACAAATTAGAAGTTATCTGGATAGTAATGTATTTGTACTTGCAAAACTTCCCCAGATGTTTTAAGAGCCTATTTGACACCACATCACTTTTTATTTAAAACCTTTATACATATATATTCACGTATGTACATATATGGAGACCAAGCAAACTAACTACACAACTGTTAAGGCGAAATAGGGGCTGCGATTGGCCACTGCTTAACAGTTACACTTATTAAGACACCATTTATGTCATTTTTCTTTACTTAGCCAGAAGAAGGGGGAAATAAAGTCAGCAGTTACGAGCGCTTGTGAAGGCTCAGGACAAGTGCTACGGAAGCTCCGAGCACAGCACAGGACTGCCGCGTTCCGATACGTACAACTCCTCTCTCTGGTGGGAAAGCCACGAGCAGTGCTACGAAAACCTCCGCGTTGTGCGAGAGCGCTCAGGACAGCTCCGGGCACGCACCGCGCCGCGCACAACTGCGGCGGCTGCGCGGTGAGATCGAGGACCAGCGGCACCGGCGCTGCCCCACGCAGCGGGCCCTGGCCCCGCCCCGCCGCGCAGGCACCGCGCCCGGCGGAGGTGCGAGGGTGCGTGTGGAGCGGAGCC
>JANRGW010042771.1:0-12645 GCA_024733675.1 Psilopsiagon aymara | reverse complement strand
TTTTTCGCTAAAACACCGTGCTGGTTGCGAGGAGAATGCTGTTTTCTGCTAGGGGAATGTTGAGTTTTGTGGAAAATATCCTCGGTTGTGGAGAATGTGCTACAACTTTCACGTCTGATTACATATCAAAGGCAGGTTCAAGATAGGCCAAGCACAGACATTAACAATGATCTGCATTTGCTACTCTATTCTTATCTTTGGCACACAAATCACTCTCCTCAGCACTGGCATGGGCACCCATCAGTACTAACATCCAACACCCTCACTCTCTCTGCTGAGCTGCTTTCTCATTCTGCAGTAGGTGCCAGAATGCCTGGGTAGAGACATACTGTCCATTCTGCATTTTCCTGTCCTACACCATTCACTGAAGGTATTTATGACACTACAAAAAACATGTGGCTTTCAGTAGGATACACAGCTTTTATACAGGTCCAGTGTTCAGCATTGTTGGGCAAGGTTTCAGCTGCTGGGCAAGTTTACCCTAAAGGAAGAAATAGCTGCCAGGCTACCACATACCCCCAATGCTTCTCTTTAGAAGCTTTGCATAAGAAAATTGAAAGCATTGGTAAGAGGCCAAGGTCCTTAAGGAGCTGTCACCCACCTGTTGAAGACTGCAATCTTGAATGTCTATTTTGATTAACACTAAAGCTGGTAGGCAAGGGACTGAGGGTCAGGATAAGACAAAAATGGTCAATCAAGAAGAAACAACACAATGGTTTGCAGCAGACCCAGTACAGCTTGGCCAAAGCTTTCTTAGAGGTCAAACAACCTGACCTTTCCAACAAGGTTTCAGAAGTTAATGAAAGATGTTTCCCCATATTGCTCATCTCCAGTTGTGACCCCTGAAGCCATATAGTCCATTTCCCTTATCTGGAGGTAACAAGCGATTTTCCTCAAAATACTACATAAGCAGACAAATTTCAACAGGAAACAAAACATACACACAGAAAGCAGCTGCTTTTCACCCTCTCCATGTACAAGTTGTTAGGCCCACTAGAGAGAATAATTAACCTTAGTAAATTCAAAACCTGAAAAGTAAACCCGTTAAGCTTGTAACAGGTGAACAGACTTTTGCTTTGAATATTTGTCTGTGCTCTGCCTCATACTCACTGCTGTTGCATGAGTATCAAGCATCTGACCATTGCCTTTTCCGTGTCTCACTACAGACACCACTATCCAGTAGTTGAGGACCCTTACTTCATATACAAACACCATTCTTGTTCTTGCCTGGTTAGTAAAGATGGTATGGTCTAATTACCAGAATAAAGTATAACAGGATGGAAGACTTCCACCAGTCATTCTCACATTTTGAACATATCTGTAAGTAGACCTAAATAGACAAAAGATTTATGCTCTTGGAAGTTCTTGGTACAACTCAGCCAGCCTTTTATTTTAAATCTCAGGTTTAGATTAGAGGATTAAGCTCACCACATAGAAGCAGAATGCTAGAGGTACGGCACAACTGTTTTACCACTGTTGTTACAAACAGAAAACTAGCGAGCGCAGAAAAAGTCACCATTCAGTATAGGATATCTGTCCCACTTCAAAGAGCAAGATCTACAATGTTGCCTTCCCAGGCTGATATCTACTTACTAATGGGGGAAAAGCCACACCCAAGCCCCAGGCATGTCCAGAAAGTGATTGGTCCTTGCTGTGGAATCACAAAGACTTTGCTGACAGTGTGCTAGCTCTGCAGCAGCAGCACAAATCCAGACCACAGAAAATTTCCATTGAATGCATTGGTTCAGAAACTATCAGCAATTACTGCTAAAAGCGTTTAGGTAAGCTGCAGGAATGCAGCAAGAGAATGGATTCAGTACATTTAACACAAAACCAGGGTATCTGCTCCTTGTTAACAAGTCAGCATTTTTAAGCACCACCTACTGGAAAATTTGAGAAACGAGCATGAAAAGTAATCTTTTAAGGTGATAAACAAGAACTTTTAGATTTTGTGGTTTAAAACAGCAATTTATTTTTACATTTACAAGACAAACATGAATAATATTTAAAGTTGTATTTACAAATGTACAAATATTAAAAAAATACCTTATCTGGAAAAAACTGGCAAAGTATTTTTTAGCACTATAGCCAAAATACAGTACCTTTTTTTTTGTGAAGTTGGAAAGATTAGCACCTCAGTTCAAGGAAAACCTACAGTTTCTGAATGAAGAAATGAAGGAAGAGCAACAATGAAAGATTTACATAACATGAGGCATCAGAGAAAAAAGCATTATGACCTTTCAACATTTTAAAATTAAGGCAAAGCCTTGTGAGGACAAACATAAAATCTAGACTCCCTCATAATTTTATGCTAAAAGGGACATCCCCCACCTAACTTGACATTCTCACTCTAAATGCTTTTAAGAGGTTTTTGAACAAGAGTAAAAATTTAAATAAAAGTTTATGCTTCCCCTTCTGTCACTGAAGAATTGCTAGGGTTACACATGGAAAGCTACTTCCCAAAACTATTTTGTTCTGTCCAATAGATAAATTGCCAGGACAATATTTTAAATGTTATTCCAATTCATATCCAGATTTTTTTTCATTTATAAATTAATAAGGTTTTAGAATAATTTTTTTAATGATTCCTAGGAATTTTGACACAACCATATAGAACAGAGGAGTAATAAAATTAACTTTTTTGTAAAAAAAAAAAAGAAAAAAGCAGAATAGCAGAAAGCATTTTTCCTGTTTGGTTTTCTTTGAAGATAACCTCATACCCCAAAACCCTGACAATCTGTATTGGGATGTACAGATCACAGTCGCTGTAGATTGCGTTTACTTTTCTTAGTTCCAGGAAGCAGTTCAAACTTTGAGCTGGGTTTCACTGGTTTGCTGCTCATACAGTCACTGGAGCTGTGGTAGCTGCACATGCATTTTGTACAGAAGTCGAAGCCACAACTTTCACGACTGCACATCGCTCTTTGTAGATAGGAGTCATACTTTGCAGGGGAGCCACAGTGGTGGCAGGCTTTAAGGCTTTCAGTGGTTTTCAAGGTCTTGGCAGCCTGTTGGAAAAAACGTATTAAGAAAATCGTGAGTGGAGGGTAAAAATCAGACCCCAAACATTCCCTGATGTTATCTAACGTGTCACAAAAAGTGCTGTAACTTCTCCTACTCTAGAAAGATAAGTCACAGATTTAACCTAACTTTGGTTATATCAAATTCTGATGGGAGACTGAACAGGAATAATCAGGCTATAGCTGCAGGTACTTTGGACTAGAGATGTAAAGGAATAGAGGTGTCTAATTTAAAATTCTTTAGCTTTTAAATTTAAAGGAGAGACTAAATGTAAACACAGCCCTCCTGAACCCTTCAAACTCAATTCAAAGATAGTGATTTAGCTAACTCAAATTTAAAATAAAAAAATACATCTGAATACCATTTAAATCATTAACATCTTTGAAAAGGAAGCAATACGTCCTAGAAATTACAGCTGTAGTGCACTAAGCTTGAGACACCAAATGGAAGTAATTACTAATTCTCTCAAATTAATTCATTTTTGACACAAAACAGGTCCACTATTCAAAATCATCCAGCATCAGGAAATTATAGACCTGTAAAGCACTTCACATCATTTAGTTGTTGAAAGCAAAATGTTCATATAACTAAACTGTGTGCTTTTAGACTGCTACTCCAGCGTACAGTTGAACTTTCAGATTCTCAATGCTATAAAGTGTTATACAGTTGTATTAGAGCAGCTTCATCATACTTTCCAGGGCTATTACATCATCTTCTCTTATCGCACCCAGTTGTAGAATAAGACTTTTTAGCTTGAGCATGAAGTCTCTTTCTAGCTAGGAAACTCCGTTGCTTATTAATAACCAATGACTTTCAAGAAATATTTTCCAGTCCTATAAGACTTTATAGACCTATACCTATATGTAGGGGACAAAAATGCTTTAGAAAAGTAACAAGATAAAAAGGAACTTAAGGCTGTTGGGCCACTTGTTGACAATTCTGAAGGTGTGTCACACTAAAACTATGCAATTAAAAAGAACAAACATTTTAACCTTAGATAATTAAAGAAAAAACAAACCAAAACAAAAACCATAGAATAAACAGAAGAAATATCCATTGGTTTATTTTAAAAAATCAGACCTAAAGAGCTACTTAGTCTTTGGTCTTTATTTTTTATTGCCCACCAGTGTTGAAGCAAAGTTGTCAGTTCTCCAGCTTATCTGGAAAACATGATTCATTATAAGCCCATGGAAACTAAGAGGAAATTACTGAATTTTTTCATACCTGATCCAAGCCAAAAAAAAAAAAAAAAAATCAACCCCCAAAGCATCACTAAGACATTTTGAAGGTACCTAGGTACCTGGAAAGAAAAAAACAGTAGAACAACCCAATGTATTGATATTCTCCATTTGTGACATCATCTTGAAATAAGCAAAAGCAAGCAAACAAAATCTGGCAGAAATATTAATAAGAGTTAAAAGCACTTCAAATTGGAGATAGTACTTTCAGAAACGCACTTTGCAAGCTGACCGTGTGCCAGACAACATGTGAGAAATTAAAGATGAATGGAAATCACCAGTTACCTCAGAAAACTCCATCAGCCTGCTGTGATACTTAGATGCTTTGGATCTGGTGCCCTTTTTATTTAAGTTTTTCGGTGGGGTTGCTTTCTGAATGGCAGCTAAAGCCGCTCGACAGAGAACATAATCCCTTGTTGCAGCATGCTCTGGTGCCTTAGTACCATTCTAGTAAAAAGAAGAACAAAATTTGAGAAGAGACTTATCTGATGCTAAGCTTTTGTTTAATAGAATGAAACAACTTACTTTTGATCCTTCCTCCTGCCTAGGTTTCCACTAATAAAGCTTCATACCAAGTAGTATGCAACTAATTTTACCTTTGCTTTCTGAGCAACAACTGTCGTAAATGCATAGAACAGAGCCTTAGCTCAGACCATCAAAACTACCCATCTTCTGTTACACAATGCAAGGTACTATCACATTAACACATCATAATTATATAGGTGGAGCGTGTAACCTAGTCACCACAGCGTTTGAAAGCCCAAAGCAATATCTCCAATTCATTATGGGGAACAGGAATGCTTGCAGCTTTAAAGTGTGAACTCCTCCCACCAACTTTCTAAGTTTGCAGTTCAAGTGAAGAAAAAAAAAAAGCATACAATGGCAGGGAGGAAATCAAACTTTATGGGATGACTGTTCAGTGGTGTCCAACTGTTTCACCCCAACAGGCTAGAACCATAAAATACAGCATAAAATCCTAACTGCTGCAGATTCTAAGTCTTGTTTCATTGTATCTCCAGCTCTCAAGAAGAAAAACGCCCCTAGTGTTACAAAAGAATCCTGCCACGATAAAGCACAACGCTTAGTTTGTTTCATAGAACAAATAGGCATTAGAAATAGTTCACAGTGCAAAAAGCTCTGTTTTCTGCAGCCAACATGTTGAACTTTTTCAGTGCTTCTCTCCCTTCTGCATCAGTGAAGATGCTGAAGTAAGCAAGCCTCTGCTTAGAACCTCTAGGGCTTGCCCAGCAGGCAGTGCTGGAACCGACCCTCTCCTTCCTACCTTCCTCTGTAACATGACATGCAGAAGCTCTTAAGAACATCTGCCTCCCTCTTTGAGTAACTTTCTGTATCAACCTTCCGCAGGCTCCAAAGACAATGAAGTGACCAGCAACACTTGAAGCAGGACATCCTAACAGAAAACTCAGATACTCCAGTGACAATGTTTTCAGCCTAAAAAACTCTTCAACGATTGCTTAGGCCTGGGAGGAATCTTGAAATAACTGGTTTAGGCTTGAAGTACCTAACAAGTGCAGAAACTTACAGAAAGGTTTTTCACAGCTTTAGTATAAATTTGGAAAATCCATTTATCTTCTTGTAGAATTTTCTGCCATGTTGTGCTGACTTTGGCAAAACTGCAATGACAATACAAACATACCGGTTACCTCTTAGGAAAGAGAAGAGCTTTTTATTTAATGGTGGGAATAACTATATTACCTTTTTCTTTCATGTAGAATATGGAATATGTTCACAAACGTAATCTAGAAATTTGCCTTCTAAGGAAGAGACACATTCTCCACATATATATCATGGCTTACATTGACAGTTCATGTTTTAATATATTACTACATAGTACTGACCACCGAGCATGTCACAAGCCCCGTATGTAAAACATTCTTAAGCCGCCTGAGTAGGTGTCATTTCCTTTCCCAATGAAACACAATGAGATCAATATACTTACTTGATTAAGTCCATCTCACCAAGATGCCTTAAAATATTTGCTAATATATGTTTCAGGTCCTTTTGGAAAAGTTCAGCAAGAATGTCTATTCTATCTAATCCCATTTTCTTTCCAATTAGGTTGCAAAGTTCAACCTTTCCCATAAAAACAATTTTGTCCACTGCAGCCCAAGACTTGAGATTTCTTTTACCACTTTTTTTCAAAGTTGAACAAATCATTTCTTCATAATGGATCACTGGCAACAAAGTTTTCTTTGAAAACTGTGTTTGATTTTGGTTCTTCATAAGACAATGCTTTGGTGTTCCACAGAGATTCCCAGCCAACGGTATAATATCCTCATGTTCTATTGCATCAGTGTATTGATTACTTAATATAGAGGAATAACCACTGTCCTCATTACATTTACTGTTTTCCAGTGCCTCCATTTCATAGATACCTTCAAGTCTCTGGGTTACTTGTTTGTTTTCTTTGTCATGTACAGGTCTTCCTTCATCTTCAGGATTTAGATTTCTGCTGGCCATATGGTACGAGTCACTAAGGAGTATTTTCTGATGCTCTTCAGCACACCTTTTACAAAAACCCTTCTCATAATTCAAAGGGCAGGATTTTTCTAGTCTTGTTTTCTCCACAGTAGACTTCAGTGGTGCAAACCCAGCATGATGAGACACACAACCAAAATCACATTTCATTTTGAAAGAGTGGTTAAGGTTTGATTTCATTATTTTGTTTGTATCCTGCAAGAAACAACAAGGACAGCGTTACATCACAGCTAAACGGTATCACAAATACTTTTTCTTACACAGAATCAACCATGACTTCCGTCTGCATTATGAATTTTAACCTTTTATCTAGGTCGCCCTCCAGTGTCTAAACTGGAAACAACTAGTGGAACTAAGGATCTTAAGAACCACCATGCAAATCTATCTCCTGAAAACTGGAGCTTTACACTGGTTTGCTCTGGGATGGGAAAACTGACTGGGTGATTTTACTTTTTTTTTTTTTTGTTACACCTTTCCACCAGTACAGATTACTTCAAGACAGACTGGTGCCTCCATTTCCTACCTTACATGCAGCGATATACTCAGGGCATTCATGGTCCCTGCAAGAGAGCCCAGTGGTAGAGGGTCCATGAGTGACAGCAGGCCCTGGTAGGGGCATGCCAGGCCAGAGCAGCTTGAAGTCTACACGCAAGGCCAGAGGCAATGCTGCTCATACAGCCAGGTATCTGACAGGGCATTTTAAGAGGGGAGGAGGCTGAGTGTAACAGGGAAAGCTTGGCCGCTCAAATGCATGTGCGAGTTACAATGGAAAGCAGCACTATTGAAACACTGATCAAAGTGAAACAAAGGTTGCTTAATTTTAAGAGGGTCAAAAGAAATTATAGGGAAACAGAGCTCTTCTCGCCTTTTTCCTTTCCCCTCCCCCCGAGGTGTGGTGCTATCTACATTAACAATTGCAGGGGGATGGGCGAGGGCTGAAGGGGAGAAGGAAGCCATTGCCGTTGTGTTAAATCTAAGGGGAAAATAATTTTCAACATTCTTTGCAATCTATAGGGAAAAAAAAAATAAGCTGCCCTTATTTCTAGCAGGAGAGGGTATTTCAAGCGATTTAAGCACTTCCAGCGGTTTTGGGAAAAGTATTATAAAAAAAGTTTCAAGAACATTTCAGAGTTAAAAGTCCCTTCTCCATGCCTTAGTTTGGGGGAAGAAAGGCGCAAATACTCTCACGGCTTTGTACAGTGTGAGCTAGGGGAGAGCTGCAAGCCCTTACTAAGTCTCCTCCTCCCCTTCCCGCCAGCGAGCAGAGCAGCTTTTGGGCTGAAACCCCGCAGAACTGGGAAAAGTATCTTCCCCCTCCCCCACGTTTCGGGACTTCAGGGCCGACACCAGTCCCCCGGCGAACGGTCTCAGCCGCGGGCCCCCTGGGCACTGTCAGGCTGCTCCCGCCCAGCGCTCAAGATGGCCCGGGTGGGTTGCAGGTAGATCGGCTCCCGGCCCTGCAGTGCCCGCGGCCCCTTCAACGACACCCTGCACCTTGGGGGGCCTCCGCTTTTCCCCGTGTCCGAGGATACCCCCCGAAATGGTGGTGGCGGGACGGGCAGGAGAGCGCCAGGGGATATCCCCCTCCGGCGGCGTGGCCGGGCGGGAGACAGCGCGGCACCTCCCCACCCGCCTCTGCCTGCCGGCGGGAGACTCACTCCCCACCCCAGCGCGGACACAAGTCCCGCACGCTACTGGGTGGCGGGACGGGGGCCTCTGCGGCTGCCCATATGCCGCCGTCCCGTCCCATCCCACCCATCCATCCATCCATCCAGTCCCGCCGGCTGGATAGCTGCGGGCAAGTGTACGGAGGGCGGCAGGGCGGCGCGGCCACCAAGGACCCCCATGTGCGATCCGCCCGATGCCCCTCACAGCGCCGCCAGCACCCCCATTCCCGCCGCCACGCACGCCAGCAGCATCCACAGCCCCGGTCTAGAGCCCCGAGCCGAGCCTGCCGCAGAGCCCGGAGCCCCGCTGCCCCGAGCCAATCCAGCCACAGAGTCCTCAGCCCGGAACCCCGCTGCCCCGAGCCGACCCTACCGAAGAGTCCTCCGAGCGGAGCCCCGCTGCCCACCCCCCATTGCCGCGCTCTCCCGCTCACCTGCAGGGCTGCGCGGCCGTAGGCAGTAAACGCGCGATTGCTCTCGCCGGGTACTTTAAACTTTGAATTTGGTATCCAAAATCGCGCCGCCCAATCGGAAGCCGCCGGTGGCGGCGGGCGGCCAATGGGAGGTGGGCAGTAGGCGGGGGCCAAATCAGAGCAGCTGCGGGCGTAGCCGTCCCGGATCATATTTTCCCTCCTCGGCCGGCAAGGAGAGAGGCGAATGGTGGGGAGGTGGCGCGCGCGCGCGCGCTCCACCGGGTGGAGCTTGAGGGGGGGGCGGAGCGCGGGAGACGGGGTTCTCAGCCGAGTGGAGCCGACAGCGTCCCCGGGTTCCCCCTTTCTCTTGTCTTCCCCCTTTTTTCCCGCCCCGTCCCCCGAACGGTCTCCCGGCGCCCTCCTAAAAGAGCAACAGATTTCCGTTCTGCGGGGCTGGAGAGAGCTGGGGGAACACACGCGCCTAAGCGCAGCCTGGCGCCCAGCTACATCTGGGGTTTCTTTTCTAAAGGGATGTGACTGGGATCTTGCCCCCATCCTTGCACAATCGGACTGCACGCTCAGAGTATGCAGAGCTCCTCTATACCGGAGAAGTGCTCCCGAAGTCGCACAGTGTATCCTACATCTGGACTCCTCCCCGTGGAAGAACTGTAGTTATCGGGCAGTGAGACAGAGGTTACGGGTAGTGGGCAGAGGGAGGGGAACGCTACTGGGAGCCAAGGAAGCGGGACACTAGCACAGGGATCCCTCTGTGTTCAAAGTACAATCTTCTCACAGCTCAGTGAGCTTGCATTTGCAGTGAGTCAGAAGACGTCACATTAAAATTAATTTGGAGCAAGAATGACACTTGAAGTCTTCACACATTAAAACTTGCCAGGACAGGCCACAGAGGTTCCACTCAAGATAGTGAAGTCCGCCTTGTACGGCACTGTCACATGTCAGTTTTGGAGTACCTCTGTCAGCCTCCTGCCAGAACCATGGCTTTTCTCACATTGATCAGAGGCTGGCAAATTGCAAGGCAACAATGCATTCAGTGCCTGTTCAGAAGCCAGACAAGAACAAGGGAGGCTGTGGAGCCAGGCAGGATGTAGCCAGCCAGGTCACCAGCCAGAATATCAGGGAAGGTCTAGGGTGACAAAAGTCTTCCAACGCTTAGATAAGTTTCATGCAGTTGTCCAGTACTTAGACCTGACTGATGGCCCTCACTTGTCTGAAAGAACATGAAACTAAAGTTAGAGAGAAGGACTCACAAACGCCATCCATCACTTGGCATAAGATAGCCTGGCTTTAAGTGAAGTCAGGAAGACTGTCACAAGGGCTCTGCAGTCTTCCATTTACAGTACTGATTTGGTAGGAACAAAGACTTAAGTCCTCATTTCTGCTCCAATCAATAACTCTTTTATACACAAAATGCACCAAAGTTTATTTTTACTTTCTTAGGTGCCAACTGGGAGTTGTATATCTGCTAGTAAATCTAGACCTAGGTCTCACTTACCAACAGGAAATATGTATGCCTCACCATGCGCATGGACACTCCTGATCTGAAGTTAATGTATACACCTTTAATTAAAAGATTAGGAATATTATCATAGTTACTATGCAGTATTTCCTAGAAAACAAAGCTGATAAATGTATTAAATGATTCTATGCAGTCTTTTGACATGAAGTGGTTCAAATAGCAGTCTAAAATGTATCGAAAGATAATAAACTGATAATTGGTGGATTTTTATAGCAGATGTTTAAATAATACATTTCTGTAAGATATCTATAGCAAACTTATTCCTATTCTGATTTCTTACACTAATTTTAATTAGAAGTCTGAAAGTGAACTCTCATATATTCATGGTAATATTTTTCCCTAGGTTCCAATTTCCTATTTACTGGTATTTATACTTCAAATACATTCTGTGTTTGTAGGTAGAGTACATGATGGGATAATGTGGCATGGAAGCTGCACGGTTTGTATTGATTTATGTATTTGGGATTGTAAAATGTAATCTAAGAGAGAAGTTGAAGCTTCCTTTACCCACAGCTGTGAACACATGCACATACAATGGTAAAATGAAAAGGCGAAAGTTTTACTTTGCTTTCACAGATCAAATAAATAGAAAAAAACAGCAAGATGCCATTCATATCGTGTGACATTTAGAAAAATCAAAAATATGGAGATTCAATTAAAAATATAAAGGAGAAACCGAACGGAAGCCAAATAGAAATGGCAGCTAAACAATATTGTCATGATTCTCTTCTCTTTTAAATCAGGAACAGAAACATCCTTTTCAAAATCAATTCATATAACTTGCCACTTGGCTTCCACAGCTTTGTTTTTTATTTTTCTTGGAACAAGGGATATTCCCAAACATTCTTTTTTGTGTTTATTAATAAATGCTAGGTGGTCATGAAAACACGAAAGAGATACACTTTGACTCTCTTTCATGTAATTAACAAACATGCAGATTAGTAGTGGTGCCATTTATTACTTTCTTCTAATAACTCAAACAACAGCATTTGTTTTTTTCTCTCAAGTAAGATACTTGACACTGTACTGATGCTTAAACTACTGTTTAAATGAAAATTGGAACTAGAAATAGCTGACTTTTTAATGCATACCTTTCAAGAGTGGTGCATCAGCATCTTCCCCGTGGAGAAAGTTAAAAACTGCAGCTACATCCAGCTCAAATGCATTTACTTTTTAAGTGGACTGCTTCAGCAATAATGTCTCATATAAAGGTAATAAAGTCTTTTACTCAGCAAGTAGGAAAACTGTTTATCAGTCATGAGGAAATAAGATGTGGTGTCTTTCAGGGTCTGAAAAGGAGTAGAATTTTCTGGGTGGTGTGCCAAGAAGCTCCTTTGCAGACAAAAGTCCACATCTGCTGTAATGGGCTGACAAAAAGCAATGTTCATGATAGATTCTTTTTTTCATTTTCTGAAATAATTTCCATTAAAGATTCATAATCAGCATATTCTCTCAGTGTTTGTATCATCTCATCTAGCTTTTCTTCTCCTAGCATGAAACACTCAATATGATGCACTGATCTGCTTATCCTGTGGTCAGTAATCCGGTCCTGTGGAAAGTTGTATGTTCTGATCTTTTCTGACCTTCCTTTAGTCCCAATCTGTCAAAAGAGAAGAATCAGTTTATCATCATCATCATCATATTTTTATTAAAAGGGTGAAATACTCATTAAGCATTTAAAGCAAAAACTTTCTCTTCCTCTCATACTTATCCAATATATGTTAGTTACATAGAATCATAGAATAGTTAGGGTTGGAAAGGACCTTAAGATCATCTAGTTCCAACACCCCTGCAATGGGCAGGGACACCTCCCACTAAACTGTATTACCCAAGGCTTTTTCTAACCTGGCCTTGAACACCACCAGGGACAGAGCACTCACAACTTCCCTGGGCAACCCATTCCAGTGCCTCACCACCTTTACAGTAAAGAATTCCTTCCTCATATCCAATCTAAACTTCCCCTGTTTAAGTTTGAACCCATTATCCCTTGTCCTTTCACTATAGTCCCTAATGAAGAGTCCCTCCCCAGCATCCCTATAGGCCCCCTTCAGGTATTGGAAAGCTGTTATGAGGTCTCCATGCAGCCTTCCCTCCTCCAGTCTGAAAAGCCACAACTTTCTCATGCTGTCTTCCTACGGGAGGTGCTCCAGTCCCCTGATCATCCTCACGGCCCTCCTCTGGACTTGTTCCAAAAGTTCCATGTCCTTTTTATGTTGAGGACACCAGAACTGCACACAAGTGAGGTCTCACGAGAGCAGAGTAGAGGGGCA